>NW_021038262.1:0-11228 GCF_004153795.1 Camellia sinensis | reverse complement strand
AAGCTTAGTGCATCAAATCTACATATTTTTATGAGAGGAATGCAGAATGAAAAAGTAGCATCTTACAATACAAGTGTGTTTTCTCGATGGATGAATATCAATGGAGTGTACAATCCCAGAAGTAGTTCCACGAGCCCTGCAACATTATTAATATGAAGAATCACATCTCATCACAACAAAAACTAACCATGAAAAATAAAAAATAAATTGCTTCTACTCAGATGGACAGAGCTGAACCCAACTGTCAAAATATGCAGCTAAGATAGTGCAAACAAAACCAAAATAAACAATGAATTTAGAAGCATAATAGAAACTCATCTAAGAAAATGACTAATACCACTTAAGAACACATTAAGCTTCAAGAAATTCCTACATTGGTATGTTCAAATTATCAACAAATATGCACTCCTCATGATCCTTGCATGTGAAGTGTATCACCATCCATCTTTTCTCTTTTGTTTATTTTCCCAAAATCATTACTTTATTTGATAAGAAGCAGATTTTATCAGAACATATAGGAAATAGGTCCCCTTAACACATTAGAGCACAAAAAAAAAAAAACTGATTTCAGTTCAAATGAATAATATTATGGCTCCAAAAAGAAAATAAAAATAAAGTCTGAAATGAAAAAGAAATAAATAAGTAAAGAACCTGAGTGGAGAACAAAATAATTCTCATAAAGAGTCGTGTTCAAAAAGGGGCATGAACGAAAATCTCACTAAAATGCTCTAATTAGAGGCTTTAACCTCGTGTACTGGCCTCCAAAACTCTACCAGACATGAAAACGTGATCAATCGGTGACGATTGCTAAATTAGCTGAAACCTCCAAGTATATAAAATCACAGAACTCTTTGTATTCTCAAATATTACTTGCCAGCAAGTTACACTTACAGCCAAATTGAACTAACCTAAAGCTCAAGTGATCACCCTTTAAAGCCAACAACATAAGCTCTAAACATTGCCAACCATTATCTAGAACACACCTTTAAACCCACCTCATATTGATAAAAGTACGTAATAACACACCTTTAAGATGTGTCAAGATGGGATTCGGATCCTCTCCAACACTTTCTTCATACAACCATCATACGACACTTTATCCAAATACCACAAATGATAATGACTAGCTATTGAATTGTGGCATTTGAATCAAGTGTTGAATGATGATTGTATAAAGTAAGTGTTGGAACTGGAAAGGATCTTCCCCCAAGACGTACCCAAAATAAAGGTTCATTTTCCTATGGGGTAGGCAACTAATAGGCATGATAAATTTATGACATCTCTAGAATCCAAAGCGAAATTGAAGTAGGACTTGGAAAATTCAGCCTAAATTGCAGTTTTCACTAGTAAAAGATAAAAGACAATAGTAGAGCAACCCATGCAATCTGCACATGACTCTCACTGAAATATATTTCAGATTGACATTCCTTCCTAATTTTTAATTTAATATATATCTCTACTTTTCAAAAAATGGGAAGATTCCCCAACCCTATCTCATGTTTTGACTCCTCTGCCTTCTAAATTTTATACTATTTTTTACCCATTTATATAAATAGGAGAAAAAGAACTAAAAACACAACAGAGATTGCTCCATACAAGGATTGTAGGCCTTATACTAAAATTTTAATGAACGAAAAATTGAAGACTAGTTGCCTAGTAATACCCAAACTAATCAATGGGAACCATGCAATTGCAGGGAATCACAAGCAAAAAAGAACCCCAACATAAATAATCATCCGTCTCTTTTTAAATCATTCCAAAAGGGAACAGGGATTAGGGATCTTGTCTCTCTTCTTTCATTTGTTTGGGACATGGTAGGCTAAAAAAATTTACAAAGCTTACACTACAGACGATTGGGAAAGGATACTTTGAAGCATATTTCTAATCCCAACTCCATACTTTGAAGCATTCACTCTACATCATATACACAAAAAACACCCACATACATTAATACATGTATTATTGCAGATAGATTGTACCCTTGTGACATTGGATGAGTCCTTGTTTCAACTCAAATATGGGCGGCAAATAAACATGATCAAGTCCAGACCTTGCCCATATTATTGCCATGTATAATAACATTTGCCACATCTGAACCCAATTAGAACCCGTATTTTAGATAGAATTTTCTTATTATTCAAATAGGGAGATCAACAAGTTCCATGAGATCATTTTGAAGAGAAAGTTTGCAAATTTGCATATCAGGTTGAAAATAAGCTAGTCACAGACCTACTTGCCATTACTTCTATCCAGATTTTTGGATGAAACTACAATGTTTAAAATGAAATTTCTATGCAATAATTGTACAATATGGCAAAAAAATAAGTTGATATTTGCTTACCAATTACCCTTGAACTGAGAAGCTGGTCCTCCAGGCTTTCTCTGATCCCACCACTGAAGACTAAACCCCAATCCACCCGTGGCAAACTCCATCGGCGACGCCCACTTCGCCGCTGTATACGACACCAACCCATTGCTATCGAAAAACCGGCGGTGACTCAAATTCGAATTACCAACACTCACCAAATTCACCCTCCCATCTTCCCCAACACTAACACACTCAGACCCATTTTCCTGCACATCAATACACGAAATGGGTCCAACGTGCAATGTCTTCCCAGGCACCGAAACCTCTGATTCGATCAACACATCGACCGGGTCAGCGAGCAGGACATGGAGCGAGCCGGAGAAGGTGGATGCAGCGATGAGGGGTTTGTGGAGGGTTTGAGAGACTTTGAGGGAGGAAATTCTTGAGGGTGAGGACCATGAGGATTGGAGAGTTAGGTTTGAGGGGTTTGATCGGGTTAGAGAGTGGATTTCGATAGCGGAGGAGTAGGAATCGGAGTCGAATACGGCGAGGACGACGAAGCGGTCAACGGCGGAGAGAGGTGGAAGCCAACGGAGGGCATCGATGTATTTGGAGAGTGGGAGTCTATGGATTTGGAGAGTCTCTGGTGTCCCGTTCACCGCCATTGCTAGGGTTTTGTAAGGTTTCTAGACAGTGAACTGTGAAAGTGAGATTTGTGATTGATAGTAGTGCAAGAGCATCTTCACGGTTTTAAATGTTTAATTTTGATTAAACATCAAAATTTCTTCAATCCGGTCATCCACCAACATCTACGATTTTTAATTTTTTAATGAGAAGTTAAATGCACCAAGGATCTTCTAAATTGTTTTTTTGGTAAAATTTCTTAAAATGGTGTATTATGTGATTGAGATTTAATGTTAAAAAATTAACCTTATCATTAAATCTCAACTACACAATGTACCACTTTAAGAAAAAAAACTTTTAAAGGATCCTTGCTCAGTTAAATGTTCCTTTAATATAGAAATGTTTTGAAAAGTAGTTTATAATTCATTTTCTATATTATAATTTACTAATCTCTCTCATAAAAAATTGATTATAATCATATTCTCAAAATAATTCATAATAAATAATAAATAATAAATAATAAATAAAACTCCTTTAATTGATATTAATTTTTTTTATCAAATTTCAAGTTAATAAAAAATTTGAGTCTAGGTTTCGTTTGAGAATAAATTTTTTTAGTAACTTTTTTTACTTTTTGACTAAAATGTGATGTAAAAAAAATTAGTAAGTTTAGGATTACTTTTTGACTTTTTACGAAAAGATGTGCAAAATGTAGAGAGAAAAGGAAATCTTTGACTTTTTGATATGAGTTGTTGACTTTTTAATTTTTTTAGTAACTTTTTTACTAAAAGAAACACTTAAGTGAAGGATAGTCTAATAGAAGGTTTTGGCCTTAGATAATTCAATTTAAGTTATGATGTTCAAATTTAAATATAAATATAAATTTTTTTAAAAGACTTGTAAAATTCATAATTTTGTTTTGTTGATTTAAATCGTTTATTTTATAGAGTTTTAGTGTATTTTACTCAAAAAGATATTAAATTGATCGAATAATTATAACATTTTTATTTTATAATATTTTTGTCTAAAAAATGAAGAAGCATGTTTTTTTAAAATAGACCATCTATTATTATTTTATTTTATTTTTTTGAAATAAATACGATAAAATATAAAATTGTGTTTATTAGATTGACATAATTTTTTTTATAGATGATATATATATATATATATATATATATATAAGACCTTACAAAATAAACGATTTGAATAATTAAAACAAATACAACTGCATGAGCCCTTCGGGCCTAAAAATAAATCCAATAACCTTGCAAGTAGGAAGTGAAGGAGGAACTCAAGGAGAGGATCTTGATTCTATGTAGAGGCTCCTACACGGTTTAATCGTTCGTTTATATCAAATTTGAATAAAAATTAGATTTAATGTTAAATGTTTAATTTTGATTAAACGATTAATCGATAGGAGGATATCCGGACCGTCGTTTAGCTTAATATAATTTTTTTTCAAAATTTTTTCAATCCGGTCATCCACCAACAACCATCTCCGATATTTAATAAAAATTTAAACGTTCCTTTAATATAATAAATAATAAATAAAACTCCTTTAATTGATACCAATTTAGTGAAATAGTTGGAACACCATTTCTACTAAATTTTTATCAAATTTAAATTTAATAAAAAATTTGAGTCTAAGTGACAGATAGTCTAATGGAAGGTTTTGGCCTTAGATAATTCAATTTGAGTTATGATGTTCAAATTTAAATATAAATTTAAGAAAATTTAAAAGACTTGTAAAATTCATAATTTTATTTTGTTGATCTAAATCGTTTATTTTATAAAATTTTAGTGTATTTTACTCAAAAAGAAATTAAATTGATCGAATAATTATGACATTTTTATTTTATAATATTTTTGTCTAAAAAATGAAGAAGCATATTTTTTTTTAAAAATAAACCATCTATTATTATTTATTTATTTATTGAAATAAATACGATAAAATATAAAATTGTGTTTATTAGATTGACATAATTTATTTATTTTTTATAGATGATATATATGAAAGACTTTACAAAATAAACAATTTGGATAATTAAAACGAATACAACTACATGAGCCCTTTAAATTTTATCAAGTTCAACTATGAATATTTAAAAAACAATTTTTCTACATCCACCGAAATTATGCCCACCTGAAATGCTCAAATGAGGTGGACAGTCTTACTCTGCTATTGTTCCATTTGCCTAAAAAATGAGTGAATTTCTCGCGCTAGAAAAAGAAGAGTCACTAAATTAGGGAAAATTATTTGATAATCCCAGAAAATCATGTGATCATATTCTAAACCAATCACCAATTAGTTAATCTTATGTTGTTTTCCTATCTCCAACATAAATCATGGGCCCCTACCTCTCTCTACCAATCAAAATTTTATAGAATACCACATGTTCATACTCCGAAAATACTAAATAATCATCCCTGAATCAAATCTAACCCACACCTCTTTTCTTCTCTCTATTTCCCCTCAAACTGTAAACAAAGCTCTCTCTCTCTCTCTCTCTCACACACACACACACACACAACACTTGCAAATACAAAATTCCAAAAAAAAAATAAAAATACTAATCTTAACATTATTTATGCAATTTCTTACATTATCAAAAACACTAGAACTTTATATTTCTTCATGGGAGTCCAATTAAAAAAGAAAAAGAAAACTGCCCTCCAAGTTGTGTAAACCCAAAGCCCCAACGGCGGCCAAGCTAATGTCGGCATCCCATTTGATTTCCCTCAGCTGTCTGGTCTCAAAATCATGAATCTCTCACTCAACAATTTGAATGACCAAGTGGGTGGTTTAGAGGTTTGATTTTAATGCTTGAAATATCCAAAATTTCATAAATCCACCTCACAAAATTCACCCAAAAAAACACAAACCCATCAAGAAATAAAAATCAAATTAAAAAAAAAAATAAAGCTTTGGTCTTGGGATTGTCCATTTCATCATCATCAACTATTGTTTTGGCCATGGTTGTATGTATTGCATATGTACAGGAAGAGAGAAAAGTCTTAAATGAAAAACAAATGGCTAATCTCTTTACATCCATTCAATTACCCTTCAAGATAGATAAATTAGGGCCCGTTAGTTTCGAGATCGAGTCAGGATTGTCATGGGTTGTGGGTTTTTTATTTATTTATTTTGTGTATGTGTGTGTGTATAGAAGAATGTGTGTGACAATATGTGGAGTTTGTGCCAAAATGGAGGTCTTGTGGATTTCGATCACTAGAGTTTTAAAGAAAGAGAGTGAAAATTGTAACAATTTGTTCTGGGTGACCACTTGAGTGATCGATTAGTTGCTCGAGCGAATATGCGAAACTCTTAGTATGTTGTCTGTTTGCAAGTTAGATCGTTTGAGCTATTTTGTGGTCGCTTGAGCGAAGATATGAGGCTTTTAGTAATTCCACTATAGCTTTACAAAATTTCTGGGACTTTGTGTTTATCGCTCAAGCGGTGTAAAGTTCGCTCGAGCAATCTCTTTGCCTTTGTACACTTCGCTCGAGCGGTCTACTCAAGAGCAGATATTTTGACTCATTTCTCTCACTTTTTTCATCTTTTCTTCTTCTCACTCCTCTTTTTCGAAAACCCTAGTACCAAAACTCTAGATTTCATCTATTTATAGCAAGAATCTATCATTGTTCCTTCATCAAAGGTGTTGATCTTGTTGAAAGCTACATTTTGAACCGATTGGATTGTGATATCTTGGAAGTGCATTCGTTAGGTCTTTGTCTCTACACACATAACATTGAGGTAGGAATATTTTAACCTTGTATATCTATATTTTGGTTTGATTATGTGTTAATTTCATATAATGCATGTGATATGGGATAGGTTATGAGTATTAATGGTGATTGAGGGTTCTTGCTTTAAATTTTTTGAAATAATTGGTTATTGTTTAATGAAAAACAATGTAAATACCATGGATCTTGGAAAATGAAAGAATAGAAGGAAAAGCCCCAATTGCTCGTGAAACCCTAATCATGGTTCATAGGTCTTGGTTGGCAAATAGATGGGAATCAATGGATGAATTGAGAAGGTGTTGAGACATCTTGTGTTGAGACAAGATTAGAATTTTTGGGTAATTAGTTTGATGTGTGATATGGTATTACCCGAGTGGAGAAACTAAGGTGCGCACTTTTCCAATTGTGCGAGGACGGTAAATGTGAGAATGCTTGAGGTGTCCACGTGCCGATCATGTGAAGACGAGGAATGTAGAAGATATGAGGTGCCCATTAGCCATTCGTGTGAGGACAGAGAAATATGGAATTAATTGGAACGATGTACATTGGAATATGAGATTGTGGGGCTAGTGTTCATGAGAAAGGGTTATGGGTTATGCATATTTTAATTCAAATGTTTATATATTTAGTTAAATATATTCTTTACTGGGCAATTGCTCATTCCTATCTAACAAATTTCAAGGCATGGTGAGCAGCAACCACCCCAATGAAGTTAAAGTGGATCAACCTTTTGTTTGAGTAAAAAACACTTTGAATATGTGATATGTTAGTTCAAAGTTTTGTTTTGTTTTGTTTTGTTTTGGGACCAAGAGTCCTTTTTGTTCAATGAAAGCCTTGCCTTAGAGATTGTAAGCCCATAGGGCATTTGTTATACAATTGTCTCTAGCATCTTGAACTGTGAAAATTCAACATGTAATTGTAACTCTCAACTTATAGTTTAATGAGAAAGAGAACCTACGGGACCAACCTAGTAATCATTGTTTGTTATTATATGTATATATGCCATGTTGGACATTGTTTTTTTTTTTTTAATAAGTAATTTGGGGATGTGACATTACACACTTTAAAAGAAAATTTTCCAAATTCTCAATACCAAAACCATTATTGTGTCATTTTGAAGAAAATCCCTCTTTTATACATGAAATCCACATAGAAACAACCCAAAAGTTAACCCAAATCAACCAAAACACTACTCCATTCAAGAGCACATAATGAGGCTAAGAATCATGTAGAAATGTTAAAGAAATCCCTACCTCAAAATCTGAGAAGAGGAAGAACAACCCTCGAAAACCAATGACGCCAAAAACTTGAAATTTTCCAATCAAAATATAGCCCTCAACTTGCTTTACCTTAAAACCTCAAGCACTACAGGTACAAAATGAGTGTAACTAGATGAAAACCAAGAGTTTAGAGCTTGGAGGTCGAAAATGGCAGTTTGGAGAGAGAAACGAGGAAGATGAGCTCAAAAAGTAGATATTTGTAGCTTTTTGGTGGTATACATAGACACATACATCGCGGGCGTAAATAACAGACTGCAGGCATAAAAGACATAGTCACAGCCACGGATGACCATACCACGGGCATGAACCCTTAAGTTGTAGCCTACTATCGAATCACTTTTTGCCCATACAAAGACCTGAAGGACACAATCGGTTACGAGCATGAAACAAAACGTCGCAGGTGCAATATTACCTTTGCGGGCATAGACAGAGCTACTTGTAAAAGTACTAGAAAGTGTTTTTCTTCGTGCCCTAGTCGTGTCCCCTCGCGGGGGCATCCTAGCACCATCAAGGGCGTGAACAAGACTGTCGCAGGTGCGACCTAAACAAACAAGAAAGGATTCTGCCAACCTGTTGAGTATAAAATAGGGTCCTCGGAGGCAACCAAACCCAAGAAAGAGACAAACCAAAACCCCAAAGTAGCCACAATACACTAGCAATAGTACAAAAGTATTGGGTATTAACACAAGCCACTATAATGTTCCATAGTGATTGTCAAGGACATGCCATAAAAGTTCAACACAGCATATGCCATGTTACTACCTCTATGATCACTAAGAATACAATCTTCACCAATCGAACCTGGATTGCCTCCGGAGGCATCATCAGAATTCAACTTGATGGAATTTGACAATCTCATGTTATAATTCAGGTCTAGACGGGCCTGGGTAGGTCTCAGCACAACTTGAGCTGGGCTTGGACAACCTCCCAACCTGATCGAACCCGCCCGAGTTACACCCCTACCTTGAATGTGTCCACCCGGATAAAATTGAAGATTTTTTGGCCGAGATCCATGAAGACAATTGTGGCGCTCATTCGAGAGGAAGATCATTGGCTCATCGAGCCATCACTCAAGGGTATTGGTGGCTGACTATGCGAACTGATGTCGAGAAGTATGCAAAGAAATGCAAGCAGTGCCAAAAATTCTCCCCTTTAACACATCTGCCCGAAGAAAAATTAAATTATGTGACTAGTCCATGACCCTTCACTCAATGGGGGCTAGGCATCGTCGGGCCATTGCTAAAGGCTCCTGGTAACAAATGATTCTTGATAGTCGCTACTAACTACTTCACGAAATGGGTGGAGGCCGAACCATTGACACATGTAAGGGACACCGATGTCAAACGTTTTGTATGGAAGAATATTATCACCCGGTTCAGTATACCCAAGGCACTTATCTCCGACAATGACACTCAATTCGATTGCGGAGTTTATCGAGAGTTGTGCAATATGTATAGAATTCGACCCTACTTCTCGTCACCCGTTTACCCTCAAAGTAACGGCCAGGCCCAAGCCTCCAATAAAGTAGTCCTGGATGGTATCAAAAAGCACTTGGAGAAAGCTAAAGGCAAATGGCTCGAAGAATTGCCGAGTGTATTGTGGGCTCATCGAACTAAGCCATGGCGATCCACTAGAGAAACGTCGTTTGCTCTATGCTTTGGAACCCAGGCGATCATACCCCTGGAGATCGGCCACCCAACCCTGAAATCGCTTCTTATTTCTGTAGAAGACTATTGTTTTATCAATACTGGGTTTGGGTTTTCAAAGCTTGTTTATATCGAAATACTCATCTGGGTTTTATTCTCTATCAATAAAACAATTTATTCTCTATCAAATTTCCCAATATATTCCTTGTAATTTAATTAAATTAATTATTATTATTATTATTATTTTGGGTTTCTCTGTTATTTACATATAATTCTTAGAATTTCAATGGTATGGTATGTTTAACAGAGGTGCATAATGGCCAATGGGAGATTAGGACAATGGTTGCAAATGCTAGTTTGTGTACTAATATTGCTCAAAACAGAAGGCTTCTATGTTGGCATAACTTATGTTCAGAATGCTGTTGCAAAAGGAGCAGGTTAAAATCTTCTTCATAATAAGCCAATTTAAATTTTTTTTACAATCTTGACTATAATGTGTTTGGGATTCTGATATTGTGCAGTTTGTTTGGATGGGTCTCCCCCGGCTTACCATCTTGATAAGGGGTTTGGAGCAGGAATTAACAATTGGTTGGTTCATTTTGAGGTTGGTCCTTCATTTACCATTTTGTTTTACAATACAAAAATGATTTGTTTGTTGTTAAGAAGATGATTGAAAAGAAAAATAAGAATTGTGAAATCATATAAGATACTGTAGCACGTCCCGTGAGGGGGGCCTTCGTTACTACAGTTCGGACTCGCGATTTTGTTGTCGCGGTTCTTAATCTGAACCAAAGAGTCCAAATCTAGCAAATCGTTTTGAGAAAACAGATTTTTGAAAAAGTAGTGCCAAACATGGACTGCTTTGCCAGATACAGAGTCGCCACCTAAATATTTTTTAATGGGGAAATTTAGGAAACCCTGACTCGGTGCCGAAGGCCACATGTCCGTCATCACCGGAGTTGTCTCGGCTCGGGAGCTTGGGTACGATCGGGGAAGGGCAGCTATGAGCACCCCCTTTCGCCCGGTCCGAAGACCGGCCTCTACTAACCGTGATATCCGTTTTTGAAAACTTTATGTGTTCTTATTCCAGTTGTTAGCCTAGAATTACTATGTTATGGCACAGCAAACAAGTATAGACTAGATCGCCTAATTTGGAAATAAGCATTGCATATCCGTTTGTTTCGAAAAGCGTTTCGGATTTTGCTACTCGCAAGTAGGCTAAAACACGGATTTCAACGAGTTTTCCCAACTCAAACAACCCAACCTTCACCCACAGGCATTAAAACAGTTTAACACATAAGCATTTAGCCACATGGTAAACATGCTGTCATGATAGCATTCACACGCATGCGAGATGCTAAAGCAGGAAAATACTTACATCGTACTCCGTGCCAAAACAATAAACTAGTTAGCAAACATGCATGTCCTAGTTCATGTCAATTTGACTAATGCAACACATACAGGATGCAACTAGATAGGCTCGGCTAATCCTAAACATGGCATGTGAAATGCGATCAATCGATGCACGTATTCAATTTGGAATTGAAGTACAAATGCAGTTAGCGTGATGTACCGAGTCTAGTGCATGCAATACAAATACATGAATGCACGCATGCATAGCATAAG
>NW_021038261.1:0-11438 GCF_004153795.1 Camellia sinensis | reverse complement strand
TAAACCTGTGATAAGGGGACAAATATTTATTTTTATTTTTTTTTTCAAACATGATAGTTAGGGTGGGGAGGGTCATGGTCAAGGAGAGGGCAATCCCCCATTGTGTGTAGCCCATCAAAATTCAACCAAAAAGACAAAGAAAGATAACTCCATATCAGCAAACAACATTACATTTGTAAATTTTTTTGCGTATTGGATTTTTAACTATAGAACTTCATGTGTGAACTAATCGATTCAATCACAATAGTTATACAATGCAAGTAAAACTTATGGTATTGCTAATTGCAGAAATGAATGGCCAAAAAATGAAAAGAAATAGGAAACCTCCGACAAAAACCCATCAAGTGATAGCCCTCCCATAGTCACAGACTAGGTGAACCGCACACACCTTAGAATCAAGTAACCAATGAGAAGAAAGGTGAAATCCCATTCATTTCAAGAAGATGCCAAGTGAAACAAATTTAACAAATATGTGTAGTATAGTATAGTATAGCTATCACCAAGAGATTACATTCATCCATCAAGGACTCCTAAAGACTTACATCCAAGACTTCTAAAAGCTTTTCAGATTTCTCACAAATCGAATCACAAAACATTTTGGAATAACTAGTTTGAATTCTCTAAACCAAAAATCAAATTTTATTCAGATCAAAACTCCAACTTAACCTCAATTAAATAATCAATAGTCATTCACAATCAAACAAGTTACAAATAATGGTTAAGCACGTTACCTTGAGACTAATAAACCCACAAAGGGCCTCGAATTCTGTTAGTGCCAAAGCCATTTTAGGCTTATAATTATCATCCTTGAAGACATCAAGCAGAGTCTTATGCAGAAACCCAACAAATTCCTTATCAGGATGTGCCTGTATCGACAATACCTTTGAAACTGAAAGTACCTAACACATTCCAATTAATCAAAAATCTATTCAATCACTTTAATACACAGACCATGAAATTCATAATCAAAGCAAAAACATCAAAGTATTTTTACCTTGAACATAAAAGGAAGAGTAACGCCCCATTTCTGAATAACCTTATTGCAAAGAACACCAGGGACTTTGGCAATCCACGAGTTCAAACTCAAACCCACACATTCTGAACCAATCGACACTATCATTGAAGCTTTGGAGGACGAAGGAGGGTTCGAACTCGTGAGTGCCCATCCAGAACTCGGCGTAAGGCTTGGCTTCATCAACGTCGATCCCAGAATTCAGAGAGAATAGCCTGGCAACACGCGATTGGCGGCCGAATCGACCTCAATCGTAGTGCTGCATTGAACATCTCAGTCTCTGCGCCCTCCTCCTTGACTCATCGAACCATTAGCCTCCATCAACGTCATACAAGAAAAGCCCCTTCCATAGTGCTAGAAGAAACCCCTTCTGTAAACTGTGACTATACCATCGTCATCAACGAGATATTGAAACCCTAGAAATTTCTAGAGAAATGGCAGAGCTTTTCACACTAACCCATTGTAGCTGAATAGTTTCTTCCACTTTAAAAATTACTTTTGTCTTTGGTTTAACAATAACAAAAATTAAAAACTTGGTTGCCCTCCTCTCTCAATTGATGTATATGTGTTTTTTTAATGCGCCCTCCTCCTTGACTCATCGAACCATTAGCCTCCATCAACGTCATACAAGAAAAGCCCCTTCCATAGTGCTAGAAGAAACCCCTTCTGTAAACTGTGACTATACCATCGTCATCAACGAGATATTGAAACCCTAGAAATTTAGGAATTTCTAGAGAAATGGCAGAGCTTCTCACACTAAAGCCATTGTAGCCGAATAGTTTCTTCCACTTTAAAAATTACTTTTGTCTTTGGTTTAACAATTAAAAAAATTAAAAACTTGGTTGCCCTCCTCTCTCAAATGATATTTATGTTTTTTTTTAATACATATTTCTTTTTTTGGGTGAATTGACGCTAAAAATATATTTCTCATTAAATAATTTTGAAATATTTAAAATTAATTTTTTTAAAAAATATTTAAAATTATTGGTGACAAAAATATATTCCTCATTAATAATTTTATAATTGGTGATAAAAAATTTTCTCACTAAAAGTCTCAAAATTTTGGTGCCACCCAAAAAAAATTAGAGGAAAAATCTTTGGTGACGAAATTTAATTTTTCCTCACCTGAAAATAAGTACTTATTGACGAAAATAAATTTCGTCACCTATTATTTTTACATTTTATTATATATGACAAAATTTTATAATTCGTCACGGATTATTCTTATTTAGTGACAAAATATTTTCTTCATTACTTTTCGTCACCATAAGTTTAGAGAGTTAATTAATTTGTGTTTTGTTTTGAGAGAGAGAGAGAGAGAGAGAGAGAGAGAGAGAAATTGATAAATAAAAATAAAAAGGAGAAAAAAGTTAGTTGTCTATTTTTTCCATTATTGCCCAATATGTCAAAATTTTTCCTTCAAAATTGGTGACAAAATAATTTCTTCATTAAAAAGTCTCAAAATATTAAAAATTATTAGTGACAAAAATATATTTCTCACCAAATGGTCTTAAAATATTTAAAATCAAGTTTCTCAAAAAATATATATACAAAATTATTGGTGATGAAAATATATTCCTCGCTAATAATTTTATAATTGGTGACAAAAAAATTTCTCACCAAAAGTCTCAAATTTTGGCGCCAACCAAAAAAAAATTAGCGGGAAAACCTTCGGTGACAAAACTTAATTTTTTCTCACCTAAAAAGAAATATTTGTTGACGAAAACAAATTTCGTCACCTATTATTTTTATTTTTTATTATACGTGACAAAATTTAATAATTTGTCACGAATTATTCTTATTTAGTGACGAAATTTATTTTCTTCACTACTTTTCGTCACTATAAATTACTTTTGTTGTAGTGTAACATAATATACATAATTTTTAAACATTTTAAGGGTGCAACCGTCTCTGCCCACATCCCCTAGATCCATCATTGCTTTGATCAACATGGTAAGTAATAAACTTTTCTTAATTTATTTATTTTCAAATTTTATTATTTATTTATTTTGTTGTGAACTGGATAGGACTAAAGTCTCTTTTGAAACAAACACCTAATTTAAAGTTGTAACTAGGGATGGACAAATTAACCATTAATTCCATAAATTGAATAAATTCGGGTTTCAATTAGATTTGATTCGATTCTTGAAGGACGGTTAGTTTTTAGGCCAAAACTAAATAACTTGACGGGCGTGGTTTCAAAGAGGTGAACGTGGCTGCATGTTTGTTGCAAGGCAAGAAAATAGTGATGACAATTTGTTAGATAAGGTGGCATGTAGTGAAGACGAAGCATATGCTTTATACAATATTTATGCATGATGAATGGGTTTTAGTATTCGGAAAGGAAAGCCAAGATATTATAGTGGATCAAAGAACATAAGGCAACGTGAATTTTTATGTTCTAAAGAAGGTTTTAAAATAGGTGAAGACCCTTGTGAAGAAAAAGAATTGAAAAGGCTGGAGACTAGAACTGGTTGCAAAGTATTTGTTCGTTTAACTGTTGAAGATGGAATTTGGAGGGTTGCTGCCTTCAATCCTAAACATAATCATGAACTTGCATTACAATCAGAGCGACATTTGCTACGATCTGCTTGTCACTTTTCAAAACTAAAGGCAAGTGTGATTGATTTTATGGTAAATTCGGGTATAAGCACAAAGAATAATGCTTATTTATATATAAGAGAAGAAGTTAGAGACAGTGAGAATGTGGGTTTTACCAAAAGGGATTGTTATAATTATGTGAACAAGCAAAAGATTATGATGATTAGTGTTGGAGATGCTCAAACCCTGGGGATCGACCGGCCTATCAACTGGCCCTGTTTTGTGAATTTTATTTTTTTGTTGCACTTCCTTTTTCTGTTGCACTTCCTTTTCGCACCATTGGTAAGCTCACACTGAAGTTTAGCACCTCTAAAATCCACTATTCACATTTAACACATTCCCAATCAAATTCAACATATATTCACAACATCATGCCTAAAACCAAAAGAGCAAGATCAGAACATGGTGAAACCTCCAAATAAAAAGCGGGTTTGGAAGGGTGAAACGAGTTGTGCATTTAAAGTAATTCTACATAATATTCTTATAGTGGTAACTACATGTCACTCTACTTTCGCCTAAAGAACATTACTCAAAATTGAAATGAATAATTAAGATTCAATTAATGTACTATATAGAATTCACGTTTGTAAATCTAAATCCCATAATGACATTATTTTTAAATAAAATTGGGTAAATTATGCAAATAGTCTCTATGCTTTACACTATGTGTCAATTTGGTCCTTGTAGTTTCAATTTGCTCAATTTTGCCCCTTAATTTAACAGAAGGTCAAACAATGTGTCAATTTGGCCCTTGTACTTTACACGATGTGTCAATTTGATCCCTATAGTTCTAATTTTCTCGATTTTGAGAGGGACTAAATTGACACATTGTGAAAAATACAGGATTTTTAACTTAAAAATAAAATTAATTGATAATGACAGATGGAATTCTCACATGGCAAAGGATTTTTAGGAAAAAAACAGATAGTTTCCACTCCCGGAGCTGGACTAAAATTCCTGTCCCCAAAAGCAAATACATCGTCACCAATAATCCCAAGATCACCTCCTTCTATAACAACTTCGGCAGCTTCAAAAACTTCTACATCTGAATCTGATTGAGACCTAGCAACTATCAAGCAACATATAAAACTTTTAACACTAATTTCAAGTCCAAAAAAAAAAAATTGATAATATATGTGAGTTAATACCATAAACGATATCCTTCTGTAACACCAATGTCCGTGCACTAGTAGAAATGTTTTGTTATTATTTGCAATTTGTTAATGGTAAATAGAGGCTTAATTCTTCATGGCTCGATGGTAAATAAAGGCTGCAAAAAACGAATGGAATGTTTTAGACAACAATCAACTCTGCATTGAATAATTAAAGAAATGGAAACAAGGAAAGAAATTTAATTGAGAGAGAGACCGTGTCCACACTAACTGGTTTTCCATCCTTTGCAAGCACCTCAACTACTGTTCTAGCTTGATCAGCCTGACACAGACAAACAAAAGGGAAATTTTATTTAATATCAAGGCACCCATATACCATTAATTAAAAAGTGAGTTTCTTAGCAAATTTTTGTGTGAAGTAACCAATCTGCAAATTTTTGTGTGAAGTAGCAACAGACTGATTCTTTCTTTCACATTTTTTTGGCTAGAACAACAATCTAAAACAAGGTCAGCAATCTAGGATCAAAACAAACACAAATTCACCCAGTTGGTGTGTCTACTATTAAGAAATAATTGGAAATAAATAAATAAATAAAAATCCTATGCCAAATGGAAACATTAGAAGTTACTGAATGAAGAGTGCAATAACAAACTACAATAGAGATATATGAAATATTTTGAGACGAGGAAAACCTGATTTAAACCGTTTAAAAGAACTTTCTCAAAAACTCCAAATAGTAGGACAACCAAGGTAGGAATTCCAACCCAAGAAAGCACTTTTCCTTTTAGATATCCAATATTATGTGATTTAGCTCTAACCTATGAAAATCAACATTTTGTAACTTACACAAATTGTTTAGAAAAAAGAGAAAACTCCTCAAATATAAATAAAATTTGACAATACAATCCTAATCATGTGGATAAGTTTGAAAAGGTGCAAATCTAGTCATTCTTAAACCAAACTCCAGTAGTTAGCACATTCTATAGCCTTAATAACAACATAATCACATCATTAATAAACCTGTGATAAGGGGACAAATATTTATTTTTATTTTTTTTTTCAAACATGATAGTTAGGGTGGGGAGGGTCATGGGAGAGGGCAATCCCCTATTGTGTGTAGCCCATCAAAATTCAACCAAAAAGAAAAAGAAAGATAACTCCAGATCAACAAATAACATTACATTTGTAAATTTTTTTGCATATTGGATTTTTAACTGTAGAACTTCATGTGTGAACTAATCGATACAATCACAACAGTTATACAATGCAAGTAAAACTTATGGTATTGCTAATTGCAGAAATGAATCGCTAAAAAATGAAAAGAAAGAGGAAACCTCCGACAAAAACCCATCAAGTGATAGCCCTCCCATAGTCACAGACTGGGTGAACCGCACACACCTTAGAATCAAGTATCCAATGAGAAGAAAGGTGAAATCCCATTCATTTCAAGAAGATGCCAAGTGAAACAAATTTAACAAATATGTGTAGTATAGTATAGTATAGCTATCACCAAGAGATTACATTCATCCATCAGGGACTCCTAAAGACTAACATCCAAGACTTCTAAAAGCTGTTCAAATTTCTCACAAATCGATCACAAAACATTTTGGAATAACTAGTTTGAATTCTCTAAACCAAAAATCAAAATTTATTCAGATCAAAACTCCAACTTAACCTCAATTAAATAATCAATAGTCATTCACAATCAAACAAGTTACAAATAATGGTTAAGCACGTTACCTTGAGACTAATAAACCCACAAAGGGCCTCGAATTCTGTTAGTGCCAAAGCCACTTCAGGCTTATAATTATCATCCTTGAAGACATCAGGCAGAGTCTTATGCAGAAACCCAGCAAATTCCTTATCAAGATGGGCCTGTATCGACAATGCTTTTGAAACTGAAAGTACCTAACACATTCCAATTAATCAAAAATCTATTCAATCACTTTAATACACAAACCATGAAATTCATAATCAAAGCAAAAACATCAAAGTATTTTTACCTTGAACATAAAAGGAAGAGTAACGCCCCATTTCTGAATAACCTTATCGCAAAGAACACCAGGGACTTTGGCAATCCACGAGTTCAAACTCAAACCCACACAGTCTGAACCAATCGACACTATCATTGAAGCTTTGGAGGACGAAGAAGGGTTCGGACTCATGAGTGCCCATCCAGAACTCGGCGTAAGGCTTGGCTTCATCGACGTCGATCCCAGAATTCAGAGAGAACAACCTCGTAACACGCGATTGGCGGCCGAATCGACCTCAGTCGTAGTCCTGCATTGAACATCTCAGTCTCTGCGCCCTCCTCCTTGACTCATCGAACCATTAGCCTCCATCAACGTCATACAGAAAAGCCCCTTCCATAGTGCTAGAAGAAACCCCTTCTGTAAACTGTGACTATACCATCGTCATCAACGAGATATTGAAACCCTAGAAATTTAGGAATTTCTAGAGAAATGGCAGAGCTTCTCACACTAATCCAATGTAGCCAAACAGTTTCTTCCACTTTAAAAATTACTTTTGCCTTTGTTTAACAATTAAAAAAATTAAAAACTTGGTTGCCCTCTTCTCTCAGTATATGTTTTTTTTTAATACATATTTCTTTTTTGGGTGAATTGATGATAAAAATATATTTCTCATTAAATAGTTTTGAAATAGTTAAAATTAATTTTTTTAAAAAATATTTAAAATTATTAGTGACAAAAATATATTTCTCATTAATAATTTTATAATTGGTGACAAATTTTTTTTCTCACTAAAAGTCTCAAAATTTTGGCACCACTCAAAAAAAATTAGAGGAAAAATCTTTGGTGACGAAATTTAATTTTTCTTCACCTAAAAATAAGTATTTATTGACGAAAATAAATTTCGTCACCTATTATTTTTACTTTTTATTATATGTGACAAAATTTTTAATTCGTCACGGATTATTCTTATTTAGTGACGAAATATTTTTTTCACTACTTTTCATCACCATAGGTGTAGAGAGTTAATTAACTTGTGTTTTGTTTTGAGAGAGAAAGAGAGAGAAATTGATAAGCAAAAATAAAAAGGCGAAAAAAGTTAGTTGTCTATTTTTTCCATTACCGCCCAATATGTCAAAAATTTTCCTCCAAAATTGGTGACAAAATAATTTCTTCACTAAAAAGTCTCAAAATATTAAAAATTATTAGTGACAAAAATATATTTCTCACCAAATGGTCTTAAAATATTTAAAATCAAGTTTCTCAAAAAATATATATATAAAATTATTGGTGAGGAAAATATTTTTCTCACTAATAATTTTATAATTGGTGACAAAAAATTCTCACAAAAAGTATCAAAATTTTGGCGCCACCAAAAAAAAATTAGTGGGAAAACCTTCGGTGATGAAACTTAATTTTTTCTCACCTAAAAAGAAGTATTTGTTGACAAAAATAAATTTCGTCACCTATTATTTTTATTTTTTTATTATACGTGACAAAATTTAATAATTCGTCACGGATTATTCTTATTTAGCGACGAAATTTATTTTCTTCACTACTCTTCGTCACCGTAGATTACTTTTGTTGAAGTGTTGGGCTTGTTCAACCCAATACTAATCTTTTTGGGCCAAAAACATTTGAATTTATTTTTTATCTTTGGAAAATAAATTCTGTCCGTTTGAATTTAAATTTCAGTTGGAAAATTCAAATTCAATTTTTGCACCTCTTCATGGTTTTTGTACAAACAGATCCGAAATTCTATACAGATTCGAAACTGTTCAAATACAATTTTTATCTGTCCGAATTTAAATTTGAACCCAAACAGTCCAAATTGAAACCCAACAGGTTCAGTACATCGGAAAAAATTGAAAACTAAAAAAAAAAAAAAAAATAACTCTTTTTTTTTTTTTTTTTTTTTTTGATTTTTTTTTTTTTTTTTACAACAATATAAAAACATATTGCTTTTTGGACACCAAATAAATATTTGTGCTACGCTTTTCTTCATAAACAAATCCTGATCCTTTAATTCTTTAAGAGCCTGAATAATTCCAAGTCTTCTAGAACATTTGAAGGTGCATTGTTTTACTCCAAGTCAAAGCAAATTAAAGAATCCATTTTTTTTCATTCTCAACAAGATATGGCCACACTTTCTTTTACAATACAGCAGCCCATTTATTTTTGAATCTTGGAGAGATAAGGCCCACCACTTATATATATATATATATATAATCTTATTCTCTTTTTTTGTCAAACCCTACTCCTCTCTCTACAGCTTGCTTTGCACTCTATTTGAAGACCACCGCCGCTGCTTCTCTAAATCAAGAAAGCAGAGCCACGAATTTTTTTTTTATTTTATTTACAGCTACCAAACCAAATCGTGGCCAGCTGGTTCTCCCTCTACAAGACAAACCCAGCTCTCAACATTTTCAAAGAGGCTCTGTTTCTGCCATTTACTTTTCTTTTCTTTTATATATATATATATATATATTGCCTTATGGATAAAGAGAAAATTCCTAATCTCTCTCTTTTGTTGCACAGCCATTTCGGGCCTCCTTCTCTCTCTGAAACCAAGACCGACTCAGCACTCTTGTTCTTCAACAAAGTTCCACAGCTACCGAACTAAAGGCCACACAAGCCATTGCCGTCGGCCTTCGTGAGAGTCACTGTTGACGCCGACCATGCCGCCCTCTCAACGCGTCATTGATCGGTCTAGCCAGAAATTTCTCGGACTGATTTGGCTTTCGAAATACCACTGCTCACGCTGCTGCCAACCTGTCTTGGCTGTCCTCGGCGCCGGCTCTACCGGTCTTGTTCCTTATTTCTTCAGTCCAAGCCGTGACTAACCAGCGTCAACCACACCACCGATTCAACGTGGTGTCGGTCTGCCTAGTTGTTCCAGTGCCAACCACACACGTCGCCCTTCCAACGCGTCGTGTGTGGTCACCAACTCCGCTGCGACATCACTGCTGCCTCCGGCTTCGGATTGTCCGACATTGACCACACACGTCCGCCCACTCAACGCGACGTGTGTGGTCTTGCCTAACACTGCACAGCTCGTGCCACCGCTGACCTACTGTCTTCAATTGTGATCTAGCCAATGCCGACCATGCCGCCCTCTCAACGCGGCATCGGTCATCGGCCCATCCTCTTTGTGTTGCTATTTCAGAGTGCCGAAACCCATTCTTGAATATATATA
This sequence comes from Camellia sinensis, assembly GCF_004153795.1. Lineage (NCBI taxonomy): Eukaryota > Viridiplantae > Streptophyta > Magnoliopsida > Ericales > Theaceae > Camellia > Camellia sinensis. The sequence continues at coordinate 1,546 of NW_021038261.1, read as the reverse complement.
TATATATATATTTGTTGTTCATGAACTTGGGCTTGCAAAAATATATATGGGATTTGTCTTTTTCACTTCCGAAATAGTTAATGCCGATTCTAGCTTTCCCTTGACCCATCTTTATTTGGCTTTCACAGGTTTTGTGAACAAATTTCTAGAACCCTTGAAATTTGACTCTCCATTTCTGATGGCTTTTAAGTTTATGCACTTGGACATGTAAACAATTTGGGTTTTTCTACCTCTGTTTGTTTAGGGTCAAAGTCTTGTATAAACTGGGTCTTTAATATTGAATATTGTAATCTGAGAGAGAATGACCCACTTGAATCTTGTATGAGTTATTGCTGTTGAGGAAGAACATATAATCCACGTGAGTGTTGTTGCTAACTTTGCTTAAATGGGACGAATAAAATAATTATTGTTGTTGTCGATGAAACCCGAGAAAATAAACCCCTCATATTGTATATAAATCTTGCTATCGAACGATTGATTGTTGCAACCCCGAGAATATTAGATATCATGCTTGAACTTATCGAATGATTGATTGTTGCAACCCCGAGAATATTAGATATCATGCTCGACCTCCTGATGTAGAATTCATCGTAGGACTTGTTGATATGATGAAATACTTCGTTGAATAATAAAGATGATATATTGTTGTTTGTTTAACTTGTGGATGCTTGGAAAAATATATAGCTGATGCCAAAATTTTGTGTGACCGTTGTAGTTTTACGTCGGCTTGAGAGGAACCAGCCCGGAGAGACAAAAACTTGATTGTTGCATTTTCATGACCTTGCTCAGAGTAATAAAATTGTTGTAGCTTAAATAGATAATTATTATTTGTTGATGTTGCCCCCATTCTGATAATGCCTGAAACATGATCTGAAATTGATATTGTTTGTCTCATTTGTTGGATTTGCTATTTTAGGCAAATGAATTCTTGATTGAAATCCACGACCTCGGGGCCCTTAGAACCCGAACTAATGAGAGCAAGGGCTGTTCCTCGGAAGTCTGAACAGAGGCAAGACTGTCCCTCGGGAGTCCGAAGGTAGCACACACCCTACTTTGGCAAGAAAGATTCCTCTGGAAGATAACCGAGTCTACCAAACTTGCACCAACAGAAATAAAGATTGTCTCCCAGAAGTCCGAGCAGAAGCAAGGCTGTCCCTCAGGAGTTCGAGCGGAAACAAGGTTGTCCTTTAGAGGTCCGAGCAGAAACGAGGCTATCCCTCGGAAGTCCGAGTGGATGTGCACTTCTACTTCGGCAGCTAATGGAAGCAAAGGCTATCCTTCGGGAGTTCGAGTAAGAGTCCACTCTACTTTGAAAAGAAAGATCCTTGGAGCTCGTATTGATGAAATCGAGGGCTGTTCTTCGGACCCGCACTAATGAGAGCAAGAGTTGTTCCTCGGAAGGCTCTCCCTCAGAAATCCGAGCAGAAACAAGGTTGTCTCTCGAAAGTCCGAGTGGATGCACACTTCTACTTCGGCCGCTAATGGAAGCAAAGGCTATTCCTCAAAGCTCGCACTGGTGGAAGCGAGATCTGTTCTTCGAAAGTCT
>NW_021038258.1:0-13912 GCF_004153795.1 Camellia sinensis | reverse complement strand
TAACTCATTATGAAGCCTTGGTATTTATTATTATTTTTTTGTTTGTATTAATCTAGTAATTGAAAAATATTTATTAAATGGATGGATTGAATATGTTTGAAGTGGTGGACAAATAATTAATTTAATGTTTTTAGATAGATTTGTGACTATACTAAAAAATGGAGCAAGTTTGAAAGGTTTTAGACTCATTAAACTATATCAAACCGAATCGTTTTAATTGGTTCAGTTTAGTGCGATTTGATGGAAGAAACAATTTGTAGTAGTGCTCAAAATAATAAAATCGACATTATCAGTTCGGTAAAATTTTTTACCTAAATACCAACTATACCAAACCGATTATATCTCTATTGGTGGGGTGCTCCCAACCCTATTGCTCAAGGTTCGATTATTAGACTAGGCCACAAGAAATTTTATTTGATAAAAGAATTATCGATATCTAATTAACTCATTTTTAACAAATATGTTTTATTCAATGTCTTTTTAAAAGTAAAAATTTCTAACTATTAAAATGAGTTTCAAAATAGGCTCAATAAACTACACAATAGTTACGAGTGGGCCGCAAATCCAATGAAGAAACTCACAACTTTTCATTTAAATAATAATTAATAATTATATTTAAAGGGCATGTCAATTTGTATAGAAACAGATCTAATGATGGTTAACTAACTGTTGTCGCCTTTTTAGTTAAAAACAAAAGTACTTTAGTGTGTCTCACCCATGATAAGTATTTAGTGTGTTGGGTTTAACGAGTTGAAACAATGTTCTCTAGTTTCGATCATAGACGGAAGGGGATTCAACTCTTATTTAAAGGGTGAGTATTGGGTCTTGTGGAACCTGTCATGAAATTTGTTTCGATAATTTGAATCGTTTATTTTATTGAGTTTTATAAGTAAACCATTCATAAAAAAAAAAATTAAATTCATTCGATAATTTTAATTATAAAATTTATATTATGTTTGTTTTTAAAAATAAAAATAAAAATTTATTTTTAAAATCATAATTATCGTTCATTATTTTTTGAAAATAAATATAATAAAATTATATAACTATAATTATTTAAATAATTTAATTTTTTTAAAATAATCTATATATAAAATATAAAAAAATGAACCGTTCAAAATTTTAAAATAAATCCATGATAAACCCCCCACAAAACTCAATGATTCCCTTCCCTGTGAACTGAATACAAACCTAACCCATCAAGAAAAACCAATGAAACCGCAACAAACCCCCCACACACCCACACATAAACATCGATGTATGTGTATTAACTTGGCTTGGCTTGGCTTCGCTTCACAAACCCACACAAGACCACACCCCCACACATACACATTGATGTAGTAGTAGGCTTGTTGACTTTATTTATTTTATCACTGCATGGAGTGTTTTAGTTAAAAAATTATTAAAAAAATTAAAAAATTTATAACTTTTGCACATCCTTTCGTAAAAAAATTAAAAAATCATTCAAAACATACTAATTTTTTTACCTCATATTTTAATCAAAAAATCAAAAAATTACTAGAATAGCTTGTTCCCAAACGAGGCCTTAATGTTGTGTTTAATTGGAAGATTTGAGAAGGGATTTGAAAAAGAAAAAAAAAAAGATACGTGAAATTAGATAAAATATAAATATAATTTATTCATAATTCACCTATCTTTTTTCCTTTTCTTTTCAAGTCCCTTCGTACATCCACCAACTAAACCCAATGTAAAACTTATTCTCAAATCTTTATTGATCCATCAACCCGTAGAAACTCTGTTAACTTGGCTTTACAAACCCACACCCGCACACATGCACACACAAACGCTCGGATGGTTCATTAAAATTTTGTGTTCACACGCAATCAAACCAAAGAAATGTAGAAAACATTATTAGTTTTTGGTCTATAAATATCCTCCTATATGTTGAGAAGCACAAGCACCACAACACACCAAATACACAATTCAGAGAGAGAGAGAGACAGAGAGAAAGAGAGATGGAAGACAAGGGCAAGGGGAAGATTGGAGAGGATTCTGAAGCTAAGAAAGGACCAGCTACTGTGATTCCGGCACCAAAGACGAAGGTGACGGAGATGATGTTCAAAACTGCAGTTTCCTTCATTAAGAACAACAATGATAAGAAGAAGGAAAAGAAGATAAGTCCTGTTGTTGATCATGCTGCTGACTCTGCATGATCCAACAATACCCCTTTATACTGTCATTGTGTGATATGTATGAGTAAAAATTATGTAGCCAATCACTCCTTGATAATAGATATCTAATGTCAGTATCAGTGGTTGGTAGGTTGGTTTATTTGTCTCTACCACCTTATGTATCTTTGTTTCCTATATATGATATAGATCAATGAAAATTCTATGGTTTTCTAAATCATTCAGTTTGTATCTGAAGCAGTGGTGATGGGCAATTACAAGGTTGTGTTACCATGTGCCGAGCAATCACCACCTTGTTCACTTATACCCATCTCCATCACCATTTCTCTCTCACCAAGCCTTGTCGGAAAACTTACTCGCATCCTTGGTCCATGTTAGACTTGTCACACATGTTTCACTAGAGTAAGGATCCTCTAGAGTGATTTTTTCCTAAAGTTTCTTAGAGTGCTACATTGTGTGGTTGAGATTTATTGGCAAGTCACATCAATTTTTCTGATGTGACTTGCCAGTAAATCTCAACCACACAATGTAGCACTCTAGGAAACTTTAAGAAAATTTCACTCTAGAGGATCCTTGGTGGTTTGACTAAGCCATCCAAATTTAATTAATATATTGCAGAAGTCCCTCTGCTCATTGCTAATTGGTCTTGAATTGGATATTTTTAAGACTTATCTCATATGGTCTTTATAAATCACTCAAATTTGATATTTTAGAGGCCTCTCCAAATTACTAGACTGCTTGAGCTTTATTAATATATTTTAAAAATCCCTTGAAACTGTCTGATTTCCCATACCTCTACCTACAAGAGACGGGATAATATCATCCTGTTTTAAATGAATCATAGTTATTAAATCATATGAAAACAAATTTCTATGCAATATGAAAATTCTGGTTTTATTATTTAATTACTTGAAGTCGTACTGTCCAGTTACTGTTAAGAAATTATGTTAATAAACTATGGTGTCATTGTCTTGAAAATTCATTCCTGATTAGGGACTGTAAGAGGGGCTAATTTGAGCCACTAAATATTTAGGCCCAATAGCCAAGATTAGTGCCCCGAATTTATTGCAGAGAGTACCAAAAGAATCGGGTGGGCCCAGATTTACGCCATCAAACGGGTAAATGCTCTAAGCCTCGAAAGGTTTCGATCCACGAACCTAGAGACTTACTCGGGCCCGACCTCGAAGGCGTATTAAGCAAGCCTAGAGATACCGAGGCACTCGGACTCGAAAGGGTTCGGATCCAGAACCTAGAGGTCCGGAACATACTGTGGCTTCGAACGGATTTCAAAACGCCATCTAGAAGCTCGCTCCGTTAAGAGTCCCAGAACACTTTGCGGGCTCGAGCTTTTCCGGATTCTACGACCCAGAACATGGGCCGTTGAATGGAGTTCGAACAAAGGACCCGATCCGAGGACGGTGAGTGGAGATAAATTCACTCTTCGGTTAAACTAGCCTATACCCGGGTCGAGGTCGGCACGACCCCGGGGGTCCATGAGAACTCGGCAATATTTTTGCGGCAGACGTCCTCTGGGACTACCCCTTGACCCTTTGGGATGATTGGGGATCATGGTTATAGGTGTGGCCTAAGAAGAAGGGTTCGCGAGGATTGATCTCGCTCTTTCGGGGTTTTCCATCCTCCCAGGAGAAGTCACCTCTTGAGAGTCCCACCTCCTCGGAGAAGTTCACTCCTCGGAGAGGTCACTCCTCCAGAAGTCACCTCCTCGGAGAGGTCACCCCTCGGACAAGGTGGTCTAGAGAAAATATCCCCCTGTGCTTGCACATGGGCTATCCTACATCATGAGGTGCCTATAAATTAGCACCCACCCATAGCTTTACAAGGGGGGATTTTGGAGATTTTTTAACTCTGGGAACAGAACTAATTTCCCTTCTCCATATACAACCTTTGAGAGTTGAATGGGAGACCCTGGGAGAGCGCTTTGCCATTATTCTCTCTCTAGCCATTTTGCCTTCTTCTTCACCCAATCTCTATCTCCATCCATCTCCTTTGGTTGTCGTGTTCCTAAGTTGAGATTATTGAAGAATCTAAGCCTCTTCATCAATTCTAGAGAATTCGAAGTTGGTTTCTTCAAGATCTTTGAAGATCTTCGAATTTTCCAACTCCTTTCTTGAACCCTCTCCTTAACATTTTTGGCCGACTCTGCGGGGAGGCGGATTGGCTTAATGGTCTCAACGAGATCCTGGAACCAACACAACTCCAACAAGAATGGCGGGGAGATGAGTTCACCAACAAGGATCCTTAAATGGTGGTGATGACAGAACCATGATTCCAGAATCAACCACTTTTGCTTGAAGCATTCAAGGATTAAGAATACTCAGCAAGAGATTCTTTACACTCTCAGAATCTCATCACTAACCGATGTGGTGATCGAGTTCTAACTTTGCATCGGCGCCAAAACGGGAATCAAACTGGTGGTGGAGTTATTCCCGCGGAGCGCAAAATCAATCCAAAGGAGAAGTAAGCCCCAATCAGCTAATGGCTCATGGCAACACGGCCACAGTAACACACATCTCAAACCACAGTAGGCGTGCGGCAGTTTGCCCATGCCCGGCGCCATGGCGTGCCAAGCCAAATCCAATGGTGACCTAGGGGGACGTTTCTAAGTGTAATGAATGGTGCTACCGGCGACTGTTGGTGTCCAGGAAAACATAAGGAGCTGTGATGGCGCAAAAAGGGAGCTCTGCCGTATCTAATTGTCACCCACCAGTAAATTTACCCAAGCACCCAAGCGGGCCTCCTTTTGGTGCCGACAACAAATCTGCAAGCACAACCCGGTAATAGCGGCGCCGTACGGCTGACTTTACGGCCTCAATTCAATATCCCATCACCACTGCTTGTCATAGGCGCTGATGGCCATATCGCGTCAAACGTCCTCAACCATGAATGAATTCGCAGCACAGAATGGCCAAGCGCCCCTAGCTTCAGTCTTCGGGTACATTAAGCCAAGTCCCGGGGAATACACATCCAAACTCGTCTCTCAACCAGTTTCTTCACTCTCGCGATGTGCAGGGCCCATGTTCGATTCTCGAACGGGCAAAGAGGACCTTACCCTCTTTGCCTGATCCAGACGTCAAGCCGCGCCATAACCCCATTGAGATGCTGAGCTATCCATCCCTGAGGGTTACAGTGCCGAAGTTCAATCAAGCTTTCGACGGCAAAACAAGGAAATGAAATCCCCGAGAAGCATGGTGTTGCGGTTCATCGAGACTCTAGGTATTCATGGTTCAAACCACGTCCTCCGACTGAGAGAATTTCTAGTTCCTCACCCGACGAGCAATAATATTGTATGTTAATTTGGCCCCAAACTCTGTCCGAAGTTGGGAGGAAATGGTTAACAAATTCCAACTCCAAGTTCTTTCAAGTGGCGGAGAAAGGCTGACGCACACTTACTTGTGTAAGAGAAGCAACAAGAAATTGAAGACATCCTTGACTACGTCAAAAGGTTTCAGGACAAGGCCGTGGATTGTCATAAGCAGTTTGAGGAGAGTTATCTGGCTTCAAATTTGTCTGAGAAGGGGCATGAGGCAGGTACAAATGTTTTCTAGTTAACCACAGCTACCCACCTTCTCGGCATTAATGAAGCAGCTCGGAACATTAGCATCCCTCAGGCTCAGGAGTCCGGATTTAAAAGCAGTTACAAGACTATAAGTTTCAAGTCTCTGTGGACCTATCGTTGCTGGCTGCCTCTGCCCCGGGATACCCGAAATTCACAAGGAGGAGGTCATAGGGCCAGAAAGAAAGCAATATAATGGTGAAAAGGGGAATGATTCTTACCATGTGGAACGAAGAAGTGAAAGCTCTAGTTAAGGAATGGGTGGCTGACGGAGAGCTAAAATTGCCTAATGTTTGAAGAAATTGCCATCAAAAAAGGACGTGAGAGCCCTGAATTTTTGTGTCTACCATCTACTTTGAAACATCCGACAGAGGAAGTGTTGGAACTCTCAGGAAAATCTTCAGAGACTAAAGTCGAGGCAGACGAACTTTTGAGGGTTTCAAAAAGCGAGGGACTCAGACATCCGAGAACAACCATATCCTCAACACCGAGAACGAAGGGCAAGAATCGTGCTATGATTAGCTTATGAAAGGCCAATGATCGAGGCTATCGCTATCTCGATGACTGATGACTGTTATCTGGACGCATCCTCGACCAGAGGGTGAGCAAGTTTACTATGGAAGTCTCTCGATCCAGAGGGCAGAACATTTATGAGCTCTGGCGAAGACTCCCTTTGATCCAGAAGGAGAGAAAGAATGCTAATGGAAGAGGACGGACACCATGTTTATGTGGCATCTTATTTGAGGAGACGAGTTGAGATGGTTAACTACGAGCCTCCCAAGAGTGGAAAAAGATCCGGATCAACTATGCCAAAACCCTCAAGACTGTGAAATTCAAGCAGTTCTTGTGACAGGCTTGGACTTTCCAGGGAGGAAGAACGGAATCACCAAGTCTGATCATTGAATCTAGCCGAGGCACACCATGAGGAATGGCATGTCGACTGAAGGTCTATCCCGAGGAAGGCAAAAGACGCAATCTAGTGCATTACTTTTCTCCGAGGCTGATCCGGAAGTAATCCTTTTTCTCTCAAACGCCCGCTTAATGTGATGTTTTTATTAACGGGGTTGAGTTCAAAGGGCTTTCTAGATAGTGGAGCCTCATCACATTATGACTCGCGCTACTCTAGAAAAGCCGGAATCTCTGAAGAACGCATTGTGAAGCAGCCGAAGTCACACTGGCTTCGGTGGAGAAAAGAGAGATTACTTATGGATGCGTAACTGTTTGAATTTAGCCGTTGGAGAGATTCGCTCGGTCCACCAATTCCATATTATCGATCTCTGAGGCAAATTATCCACATCATTCTAGGGAGGACCTGGATGCATAGATATGGGCTGTACCATCAAGTTATCATAGTGTGTTAAGGGCCTAAATGGGGAAAGAAGACGTGAATTCAGGCTACAGAAAGGCCGTTTCGAGATCGCATGAAGCTCATATTCTGATCCATCTACTTCACCGAACTGGCTGTCGAAGAAGTTCCCACCCCTCTAACGCCTCGAGGGGTCAAAATTCCTCGTTTGGAGGATATCAAAGATGACAAGGAGCCGATGACAGAATCAAGTAAAAGCGGCGATTGTTAGACCAGAAAGTCGCCTATTCCCGGAAGGTGATGAAAGTTCGAGAAGGAGGCAAGATGGTGTATTATTTATGAGGTGCGGGGAGTCGGTTTCTTCAAGTCACCGATCCGAGTCAAAAGAAGAGCCTCCTGACAATGATATAGTAATAAAGCCTGAAGTGGCTCCAGAATGTATGCAAGATGGGCCGAAGCCTCAGCCTGAAACAACTTATCGAAATAGATCTGAGTGATGGACAAGAATGCCACCAAGGCGGTATTCGGTAAGTTCGAGCCTTAGCCCAGAAAAGCCCGGAACAGTTGTTAAAGTTGATAAGCCGATACTCGATGGTTTGCTTGGTCATATAAGGAAATGACTGGACTAGTCTGACCTAGTCTCCCACTATCTTGAATTGTTCCCAAACTCCAAGCCAAGTTAGCAAGCTGCTCGAAAATATCTCAGATCTCGAAGAGAAGATTAAGAGAAATTGAAAAACTGCAACAGGCCTGGTTTTCATCCGGCAAGTACAGTACCTCCACGGGTTAGCAAACATCGTGCCCGTAAAGAAAGAAGAAATGCCAAATCAGAGAGTATGTGAACCTTTCGAGATTTGAACAAATCTTGCCCGAAGGATGAATTCCCTCTTCCTCACATCGACCTCGTGGATACTACTCGGCGACACCAGATGTCTCATTCATGGATGGATTCAGGTGGATACAATCAGATTAGATGGCTGAAGAGGACGCAGAAAAGACCGCTTTGAACACCTCTCGGAAACTTCTTCTAACAGTCATGGCCTTTCGGAACTTCAAGAATGCGGTGCAACTTACAAAGGGCATGATGCAATCTTTCATGACATGATCCATCATGAGGATGGAAGATTATGTTGATGATCTAGTGGTGAAATCCAAGAAAGCCAGGAAGACCATCTCCGAGACCTTGAGAAGGTATTCAAGAGGTGCAGAATTCAAAATGAGAATGAATCCTCTCAAATGTGTTGCTTCGGGGTGACGGCCGGGAAGTTCCTCGGGTTTCTGTACATAGGCATGGTTCGAGCAATGGCAACAGAAAGGTCAAATCTATCAGAGCAATGCCTCGCCCCGCAGTTTCTCAGAAGGAGTTAAAGAAGTTCCTCGGGAAGGTGTCTTATATTCGGAGGTTTATCCCAGCACTGGCAGAGATCTCTGCGCTTTCGGCTCTTTTGTTAAAAGGAGATGCACAGTTCGAGGGAACCAAGAGCACCAAAAGGCCTTTTGAGAGAATCACAGGGCGGCCTTGACCTGCGCCTCAGACCATGATAGCCCCGCAGCCCAGGGTGCTCTAATATTGTACCTAACTTCCAACCCCCAAGTCCATAGGGGCATTATTGGTCCAAGATGTAGATGGAGTAAAACCCCGGCTGTATTACATCAGTCGGAAGATTCGAGGGGCAGAGTCCGTATACTCCATAGAGAGACCATATTGTTTAGCTTTGGTTTCACTGCCCAACAAGCTCAGAATTACTTCCTACACATCAGAATTCAGTCTTGTTACTTAGACAGTGATCCAATCCGATTTACTCCTCGCAAGCGCTCTAACCGGAGGTGGCAAGATGTTTTGTTAGCATTGGCTGAATTCGAGATCAACATGTGTAAGCCCCAAGTGCGATCAAAAGCAACCTTAGCTGATCTCCTGCCCATTCCAAGTGGGACTATGAACCAGTGAATGAAAATTAAGAGGAGAGTGCCACGAGCTATGCGCTTCCGAGGAAAGCTTTGACGCATTGAGCTGACCGGACCAGCAGCCGGAGGGAAGGGAGGAACCGGGATAGTCCTTACAAGCAAACAGAAAAAAAAAAAAATGGGGAAAAGTTATATTTTGTCTTTATAAACTGGATTTCATGTTCGATAACGAAGCCGCAGTATGAGGCTCTTATTTTAGGCTTGGATAGCAGCTAAGAAGCACAGTATCAAGAAGATTCGATCCGGGGGGACCTCAAAGCTGATAGTGAAGCAAGTTTCAGGACCAGTTGTCGTTAAAGGAAGCCTGCCTTGGCCACATATCGAACAACAGTCCAAAGGCTTCTTTGACAAATTTACAGACGGATCGAATAGAAGCATGTGCCTCGCTCCGACAACAAGTTTTCAGATGCCCTTCGCAACATTAGGGGCAAAATTGACATTTCCAGAGGAAGAGCAACAAGTTTTATCAAGAAGAGAACAGAACCTTCAACTATACCCGAAGACAAAGGCTTCCGAGGACTGGAGAGGAGAAGTCCTCGAGCAACTAGAAGCAAAGTTGAAAACTGACTATGGCCAAGCTTGCTCAATTTCACAAATTATTCAAAGTGAACTTTACTTTCCGATGAGTTACCGGATTCTAGCCCGGTGTTATAGCCAACAAGAAGCAAGCTTCCGATTACAACAGGATCCACTGAAAAGTCTTGCGGGGATGGGATATCATCTGTATAGAAGAATCAAAGACAAGGTTATATTGGCCCGAGAGAGAAAGGAACTCAAATCAATTTACAGAGGGAATGCCCCAAGTTGTCAGTATACATCCGGGAGGATGAGAGTTGCTTTGAAATTGATTACCCTGATTGAGGCAAGTCTACATTGACTATCTCAAAGAGGAACACTACCTGAAGAGCCCGAGGGAGCATTGCACAGGCTCAAGAGGAGAGCGAGGCGGTACTTTCTTTGATCAGGACCAAGCTGTATAGAAGAAGTATTGAGGGCACTCCCTGAGATGTCTCTCCAAGGAGAGTCAGATTAGTCCTCGAAGAGCCCACGAGATTGAACTCAACGGAAGGGTCGGCTGTTCGGATGCAAACTTATACACCTTGGTATTACTGGCCGACAATGGAGTCAAGATGCATCCCATCACGTGAAGAGGTGCCAGACTTGTCAGGAAACGGAAATTTGATAACATGCCTTTTTCCCACGTGTAGACCTGCGATAGTATCGCAACGCCATGGCCGTTCCCATACCTGGGCTTTTGATCTGATAGGGCCCATCTCCACAATCTTCTAAGGTACAAGTGGATTCTCGCAGCCACAGGATTCAGTAACAAAGTGGGTTCGAAGCAATTCCCTCTGAAGAACGCTACGGCGGCCTGCAGGTTGCGAACTTCATCAAGGAGAATATCATTTGCCGATTTGGGAGTACCAAAACACCCATCTCTCGGATAACGGCACTCCCTTCATAAACAAAAGATGTGAAGAGCCCTCCTAGAGGGGACTTACCAATGAAGCCATCACAAATCACACCGCTACTATCCAAAAGGGAAACGGGCAGGCGGAAGCCCAAACAAGACACTGATAAGGATTCTGAAGCAAGATGATGGATGAGTTTTGGGGGATGTGTCCGAACAGTTGATAGTAGCCCATGGGCGTATCGACTTCGAAGAGAAAGCCAACTCACCAGCAACCCTTCCTTAAAACTCCCTTGTGTATGGGTCCGAGGCAGTGTTCACCTATAGAGTTGGAAACGCCATCTGCTCGAATGGCTCTCGCCTCGGGAATGGTATTGAGGCCTCGAAACCACCAGATTGAGCCATTAGAGGAAAAGCATGACAGACGACTGACAACAAGTCATGGAAAGGTATCAATGATCATCGCCCGAGGCCTGATAACCAGAACGATGGTACCAAGAAGTTTTGAAGAAGGTGATCTAGTATGGAAGATTGAGACCCCAATCATGCGGGACAGCCTTTACCCACGTTTTCTCCAAAATGGAAAGGGCCTACAAGGTGTTCAGCAAGCTCAAGCGCGGTATACAAACTTGTAAGGGTTGAAGACGGCTTCCGAACTGGCCCGCCTTTCAATGCAAGTTTTCAAGCATTACTACCCATTAGGTGGACTCATCTATGTTGAAATTCATTTCTCACTTTCTTACTTTGTCTAAGGTTGTATTTCCCTTGCGTTATGAAAGAACTGGTTTTCTCTATGGTTGTATTTTTTTCCCATTCATTACGTGAAATCTATTATGCTTTTGTCAAGAAAGTTGAAGAATACTGAGAATATTTCAAGCTTTTATAAACATGTGCATATATTGGTTCTATCATTCGAAATAAATAATTTCTATCATAGTAGAAATTGAGAAAACAATGCGAAAATATCACAAACAACAAAATTTCATTTTCATTGCAATTGTCCTAGTAAAACATTTTTAATCGAAAGGGGCAAGAAAAGTAATGATAAAAAAAAACTCAATCTTTCCTAAAGACCCTTTTCGAGAACTGCCCCACATCTCTTGGAGGAAACAAACAGTAGAGTGTGGCCTCAAGTCTCCAAGGCCCGAGCATAACCCGACTCAAGTTCACGAGAGTTTCCTTTGTCCTCATCCATAGAGGTGCGATAAGAGGCAAGCACAGACATAAGTTTCCAGCCGATGACTGGCGTTCGAAGCTATATCCAGGCGCTTCCAGAGCCATGATAAGTCCACTTGGGTACGCTCCATGTCAGAGATCCCCTGATACGCCGTCTCGACTACTTTTCCATTACAGGTCAACACAACCGTTGCGTGTCCAAGCTATATAAGATAGTGGCAAAAAGACTCGAGAAGAGCAAGTCTGAATGAGTGGACACTGGCAAGCAAATAGAAGGCAAGGTCTCCGGGTAACTTGAATGCACAAAGCCTGTTAGTAACTGAAGCAAAGCTCAGGAGTACCCAATAATGGAGAAATGATACTTTTGCAGAAGCTGAAGGCAGAAATTGGGGCCGAAAGCTGCTAGGTCTCAGGAATCTCCCCAATGTCTTATCGGTTAGATGAACCACCGGAAGGGGTAACTCCGATAACAGAGGTCCCAGAGCCTGAGAATCGCCGAAACGATAAGGGGAAAGACAAAAGCATCACTATCAATGTGGAATCACTAAGATTCAGATCCAAAAATATTCGAAGGCACTGGCGATGAAGAACTCCAGCAGTCGTCTCAAAGCAGGTGTCCCCCTTGAGAAAGGAGAACCGGTGAGGAGTTACAAGAGAGTCGGAAGAAGAGCCCGAGGCAGGTGAAAGGTAGGAACCCGGTAAGCAGCTAAACATCTGGAGCAGCAGTCCGAGGCAGGTGAAGGCAGGAACCCCCGGTAGCAGCTAACACTGAGCAGAGTCTGAGGTGGTGAACGGCAAGACCCCGTAAGCAGCTAACACTCTAAGAAAAAAGATAAGAAGGCCTTATTAGAGTAGGGAACAGAAGTCATTTTAGTAAAAGATTTCTCACAGATATAAGTAAATGACAAAACTAGAAGAAAGATTACCAGAGGGAGAATCAATATGCAAAGCAGGGGCAAACTGAAGACTCCATAGCATCAACAAAGTCACGTTGGGTCGTGTAGAGACACCTGATTCGATCTCAATGCTGACGAAGCTTGAACGAGTAAGCAGGTCATCACCTGAAGAAAGGAAGGAGGCCGGAGGATGAGAATCACTAAGTGCCGAGCGAGTCTCAAAGAATTTCTAGCACATCCACCTCCACACCTTCCCAGAGGCGCACCCGTCTCTACATTGCTTCTAGGAAGCATGGCCTACGGTACAATTTTCTTGTGGCTCAGTCCTCCAGTAATCTTCAACATCAGAACGGTGAGCCCCATATAACCTCGTCACCAAGATAGCGCTCCTCCTCAGCTACAGTAGGGCAGTGAGACGCATGCGTTGGAATAAGGTCACAAAAATGGTCGGAAAGACTCAAAGCCTCAATCATCGTCATCAAATCTATAATGCTATACGAGAGGTGCGCACTTCACAAAGTCTTGCAGGAAAAGGGAGGGTGTCGTCCAAGTCTGGTCCGGCCTGGGGGAGGCAGCACAAGGCCATGGAGCCAGGTACTGAGAACGTACAACAACCGCAGGATGCCTACACAAACAGGGCAAATAAAAGTTTTCATTTTAGAATGTATAGTCGCAAAAAAGGAAAGTTAGGTTCAAATTCAAAAATTTTGGGTACCTCATGAAGCCTTTTGGAAAGGCGAGGAGTGGAAGGCTGGCCATCAATAAGTCCTCTTGTGAGCATCTTCTTGTAAGGCGGGTCGTCGAGGACCAGAGGCCTTATCTTAAAGGGACTGGTCTCCGGAGAAGATAATCCGCCAAGCTAGAAGCAGATGCGCGAGCAGAGGGGTAGTTGAGCAGATGAGGTGACAAGAACTCTCGTACATGGTGGTCAGATTTTCGGCTCTCCGTGGAAGCCGAGAGAAGAATTCCTTCTTATGAAAATCAGCGGAGCGCAAACTACGGTCGGTCTTGGCTCTGGACAAATGCCAATAAACAGCCATCGATATTCTTCTGCCACATTACCGCCCTGAGAAGAGGAGGTGAAACCAACCTACTCGACTCAAGCCCGACATCAGGTCAAGAGCCGGATATGGGAAGCACGGTGTGTACAAGCCCGCCAACTGAAGCGCCCGTTAGCTCGCTGAAATGATAATAAGGAGTTGCTGGCCCCGGGACACATATATCAAACCCGAGATTGATATGCTACGCGGTTCAAGGCCTATAAACGGCACTATCAACGCCTTCCTCATGCCATAGGCAGCGGCTAATTGAACTCGGACGGATCATAATCAGCCATATCAACAAGGGTGGCATGGATGTTCTTCGCAAGGAAAGACGCCGAGCGGGAGGAACCACTGATAGATAAGCGGTGTGGCCCACACCCACAGGTGGGCA
>NW_021038251.1:0-12439 GCF_004153795.1 Camellia sinensis | reverse complement strand
GAGAAGAATGATTGTGTGTTGTATATGTTATGTGTTTGCATACATTGTATTGTATGGGAGGAGATAGGGGATGTACTCCACGGTTTAGGGGAGATAGGGATGGACCTCTAAACCGGATTTTGTTTGGGAGGAGATAGGGGATGGACTCCATTAGCATCACTTTATGTGTGCTTATTATATTGAAGTGTTTATTGATACAACATAAAATGTGTTTATCAAACTGAAGTATGAAGTGTTTTGATTTGAGCTTGAGTCTCATTTGTTGTTGACATTGGAGGAATGTGAATTTGATATATATAGTTCACTGTTGTAAGGTTGGCCAGGTTCTGAGTCATATGATAATGTTGGAAAGTAAAACGTGTCTTAGACATTAATGTCATGAAACTGTTAACGATGTAATTGATTATCTTGGTTAACCATCTATTGAATGCTATTGCTTTAATCAATGCTTATATTTGGTCTAGTATATTTCTACTGGGCTGGTGGCTCACCCTTTAAGGGAACATCATTTTCAGGTTCAGGTGATAAGCTACCTCCAAGGACTTGCTTGGAAGGGACTTGGATTTTGAAGACTATTTTTTTTGTTGTTTGATTTTATTTGTTAGTACTGTAAACACTCAAGCCTAGGGCTTTATTTGGATTTGAGTTAGAAATCATACTATTGTTGTCCAAGTGTTGGCTTGGAAAGATGTAAGCCTGTAGGGCATTTAATTTGAGGTACATTGTAATGCTTTTATTTAGTAAGACTCTGATGAATATTATAATGAAATGTTTCCTCTCTAACATTGCATGCTGATGATTGTAGACACCCCATTTTTGACCGCCTTAAAGACTTGGGCACTACTGATGGTTTGCTCGGTGTTGAGAGATGTGCAGGGCAAAGAATCAGTTTCTTCGGCTAAAAGAGAGGCAAATCTTTCAAAACACTTTGTTTAGGTTTTGGAGTGAAGAAAAGAGGAAAGGAGAGGAGAAAACTAGTTTGGGAGAAGTTCGGCATGAATCCGGATAGAAGCGAGTCAAGCAGCCCTCGCTGAATCGGGCTTATCTGTCTGTACACTTGGAGTTTAGCTATGGAGCACCACCATCGGAAAGCTTACTTCCGGGGCTTCATTTTGCACTCAAGAATCTCCTAGAGCCAAGTCCGGGTGGGGGAGATATGATCAGTTGAAGTCGGCGCATCATCCCGGTTGGATCGAATCTCTGCGGCTTCACGAAAAAGGGCATAACTTTTTCACAGAAGGAATTTTAATGCAAGGTTTGCGCCATTGGAAAGCTAAGTTCTGGGGCTTCAATTTGGACACCCACTGGCCATTTTTTGACCTTGGCATCATCTATCGGCAATCTATTTTGCCGACCGGCAAAATATTATGCCGACCGGCACTTTATTTTTGGCGACGACAACCAAATTTCTGGCCGGTTGCCCCTTTTTCATCCCTCAAGCATGGTGCATGCCAGCTGTGCCAGCTGGGATGCACAGACCCTACTCCACGTGCATATATTGGCTATTTGCACCCTTTGCACACCCTTTGGCCCCTTTTCTTGCACCCTTTGCTCAAGGCTTCTTGAGGAAGCCTTGACCCCTTTTTCTTGGCTTCCTCAAGAAGCCTACCAGCTTGTCCAAGCTTCTCCAATAAGCTTGAACCCCTTTGACCCCTTTCCCTTGACTTAGCTTGTAAGTTAAGTGATTTCCTTCCTCCTTATATATGCACCTCTCCTCCTCCTTTGTTAGGTTAGAGATTTAAGGCAAGAAAAACCAGAGATATACCACATATATCTGATATACATACATACAAACCTCCCTCTCTCTCCATATTCTCTCATCCAACCATCAAACACCCTTGTTCTTGGGCCATTTCTTCATCAACTCATAGCACAAGGCATCCAACGCCTATTCCAACAGCTTGAGGCTGTTCTCCAGAGCTTAGGAGCACCTAAACTTGGTCAAGAGGTGCTGGTTCATTGTCTACAAGGTGAGTCCTCATCTTCCCTTTCTAGCCTTTTTTTGCTTCATATCTAAGCCATAGTTGCTTGCACTTTTGGGCTCCGACCTAAACTTCAAATCATCATATTTTGAGGTCCTCTTTCATGTTTGATTGAGGACCTCTTGCTGTTTGAGGACAGTAGCTAGCACTTCCTTCATTACCCCTTTGTATGCCATTATTTTGCATGATTCTTTTAGCCTATGTGTGATCTGTTTTCGAGCCTGAGGTAAACTGAAAATAGGCTTATTTTGAGCCCCTCTTCAACATTGAAGAAGGGCTCAACACTGTTTGGGACTTCCATGTTGTACTTCCTTTATATCTCTTTTTGGTCCCATTTTTTGTATGTTTGGCAGCCCCTGATGTTGCTGTTTTTGGACCTTGGTCCGAACTAAAAGTGGCTTTTTTCTGACCTCCTGAACATGTTTTATTAAGGGAATTTTCTTTTTGGTGAATGTTTTGTATACCTCATGTTATAGCCATTTTGAGCCTCATTTTGCATTGCATTTCTAGCATGTTTGTATACTGATTTCGGGGCTACCATGAACTGTAAATGGCATATTTTTGGGCCCCTCTTCAATGTTGTTGAAGGGACCTACATGTTTAGGACAGCAGCTGTGAGTTGCTTCATAATCTCATGTTTAGGGCCGTTTGTATGCCATTGTTGCCCTATCTTTGTTTGCTTTTTGGCCATGAGTTGTACTAGTAAAATGCTAATTTTGGGGCTGCCTTACTACTGTCTATTCATTGCATATCCATGTTGTGCATGTTTGATATAGCTATAGGCCATTTCGGGTGCCAAAGTCCATGTTTCGGGATTATTCATGCATCGGGTGTGTTTTCGCCTCATTCCGGGGCTGTTTTCCCCCATATTTCAGTGCTGAAATCCCATTAGCATATTTCATATCATTTTCCATGCCATTGCATCGCATATGCCATTGCCTCGGTTTGCGTGCCCGTGTGCACGCATTTCGAGGCACTTCATTTTCATTCATCGGCGTCTTATGTGAGTGTGGCTGGGGCTCTCTCATGTTAGTATAAGTCCATGTTGCATTCTATATGCCATTTAGCCATTGCATTGCATATGCCATTGCCTCGATTTGCGTGCCCGTGTGCACGCATTTCGAGCACTTCATTTTCATCTTATGGCCACTGATGTGGGTGCGGCTGGGGTCCACTCACATTGGTGTAAGTCCATCTCGCATTGTGTATGCCATGTTCAAAGCGTGTACATGCCATGTAGTTGCATAGCATGCTTGTATTCTTGTTTGCATACCTAGGTTGCATTGCATTGACATGCATGCCTTGCCTCTTGATCATGTGATAGAGGTTGGGCTTTATGTGTTTGTTGGTTTGCATGACATTTTGAAATCAACGTGCATACTTGATTCCTTGGGCCATCATGCATGGAAATGCGTGATTGGTGGTCCGAGATCGAGGCACATGCCCCTTTGAGTCATTACCATGAAAGGGACATGAATGGTGCATATATGCCTTGAATTGGGCTGCCATGCTTTGCTTTGCACTCTGTTGCTGTCAATTGCAGGTTCTGCAGACATTTCATTGCCGCCGGCAGTATATATTGCGACCGGCATAAACAAGCAGCCGATGGATTCATCTTGTGCCGGTGACTACACCACACTGCCGGTGGCGATTCTACTCAGCCGGTGGCACTCCTCAGTGTCCAAGGAGCAGTCCTGAGGTTTGGCAGTTTTCAGAAGAGCAGAGCAGGGAAAACAGAGGCAAACTATGCATGGCAGTGCGATTCCGAGCCAGTCCCGAGCATGTGTTGCATCTGGCCTCGCCCCGAGGCGGTTTACTGCTTTTCTTTAGTTTAGTTAATTTGTTAATTAATTAATAATTTGTAATATTTATTTGGTCCCTCCGAGTGAGGGCAAATCTGTAATAAGTGTGCGTGAGTGTGTGTATGTCTTCCAACCTCACGTCTTTCTTCCCTTTATTTACCTGCTTATGATGTAGATTAGGGCATGTTTAATTTAACATACCTTATGCTATGCATGTGTGCATTCATGCATTTGTACTGCATGCATTAGGCTCGGTACATCACGCTAACTGCATTTGTACTTCAATTTACAAATCGAATATGTGATAATTGATCGCATTACATATGCCATCTTAGGTTAACCGAGCCTATCTAAATTGCATCTTGTATGTGTTGCATTAGCAATTTAACATGAAATAGACACGCACATTTTGCTAACAGTTTACTGTTTGGCACGGATACTAGGTAAGCTTTATGCTTAGCATATCGCATGCGTGTGAATGTTGCCATGATAGCATGATTACCATGAGGTAGCTGCTTATGTGATATAACTGCTTGAATGCCTGTGGATGGGAGTTGAATTACCTAAATTGGAATAATGCATTAAACTGTGAGTTTTAAGCCCACTAGAATAGTGGCAAAAATCATTTTCTAAAAGCCCACTTGAGGGTGCAAAATCTGCATTTTAGCCTACTTGCGAGTAGCAAACCATTTCAAAACAAACAAGGAAAATGTTTTGTTCCAATTTGGGCGATTTAGTCTATACTTGTTTGCTACGCGCATAACATAGTAATTCTAGGCTAACAATTGGTTTAAGAACACATAAAGTTCTCAAAATCAGATATCATGGTTAGTAGAGGCCGGTCTTCGGACCGGGCGAAAGGGGGTGCTCATAGCTGACCTTCCCCGATCGTACCCAAGCTCCCGAGCCGAGACAACTCCGGTGATGACGGACATGTGGCCTTCGGCACCGAGTCAGGGTTTCCTAAATTTCCCCATTATAAAAAATATTTAGGTTGCGACTCTGTATCTGGCAAAGCAGTCCATGTTTGGCACTACTTTTTCAAAAATCTGTTTCTCAAAACGATTTGCCAGATTTGGACTCTTTGGTTCAGATTAAGAACCGTGACACAAATCGAGTCCGAACAGTAGTGAGGGCCCCTCGCGGGCGCGTGCTACAATGATATATATAATTAATGGGTTTATATTTGAGGGCGTTACAAATTTTCTAATAATTTACTGAGTAATTTACTAAGTAATTGACCAAGAATTTTTTGAGAACTTATCAATAATTAACTGAGTAATTTACTAAGAATTTACCTAGTAATTTACAGATAAATTTAGTGAGTAATTCACCGAATAATTTACTATGAATTTACTTAGTAATTCATTTAGAATTTACTCAGTAAATTACTAAGAGTTTATTGAGAATTTGTTGAGTAATTTTCTAGGAACTTACCAATCATTTACGAAGCAAATTACTGAGAATTTACCGAGCTATTTACCACGAATCTACTATAGTTTTAATGGTAATTTGCTGAGTAATTTATCTAGAATTTACTGTGAATTTAATGAGTAATTTACTCATAATTTATTGAGAATTTTCTTAGAATTTATTGAAAATTTTCAAAGTAATTTACTTTGAATTTATTGAGTAATTCACCGATAATTAACTGAGTAATTTATAGAGAATTTATTGAAAATTTAACGACTAATTTACAGAGTAATTTGTTGAGTAATTTTTTTTTTAAATTCTGTGAATTTGCTGAGTAATTTACCAAGAATTTATACAAAATTTTCTGAGAATTGACAGTGTAATTTACTCATAATTTACTGAGTAATTCACAAAAAAATTTCTAATGATTTACTAAGAATTTACACAGAATTTTCTAATAATTTACTAAGAATTTACTGAATCATTTTCCGAGAATTTTGCTTGTAATTTATTGAGAATTTTACTGAGTAATGTAATGAGAATTTACTGAGAATTTATTGAGTAATTTACTAAGAATCTACCAATGGTTTACTGAGTAATTTATTGAGATTTTACTGCGAATTGACTAAGAAATTTACTGATAAATTGTTTAGTTCTTCACTGGGTAATTTAGTTGGAAATTTCTAAGTAATTTATTGAATAATTTACTGAGAATTTATAATGTAATTTACTGAGAATTTACAGGAAATTCACTAATTAATGTTCGAATAGTTTACTGAGTAGTTTACTGAGAATTAACAAAGCAATTCACGAATTTTTTTTTGATAATTTTATGAGTAATTTACTATGAATTTACAGAGTAATTTACCTAGAATTTATACAGAATTTTCTTCGAAATTATTGAAAATTTTCTGAGTAATTTATTTACAATTTATTAAATAATTTACGGAAAATTTACAGCTAATTTACAAAGTAATTTATGGAGAATTTATTGAAGACTTAACGAGTAATTTATTGAGAATTTACGAAGTAATTTGCTGAATAATTTACTAAGAAATTACTTTGAATTTACCAAGAATTTATATAGAATTTTCTGAGAATTTATTGAGTAATTTACTCATAATTTACTGATTAATTCACAAAAAATATTCTTGTAATTTTTGGAGAATTTACTAAGAATTTTCTGATAAATTACAAAGAATTTGCTGAATAATTAACAGAGAATTTTACGTGCAATTTACCGAGAAATTTCCTGAGTAATTTAGTGAGAATTTACTAAGTAATTTACTTGTAATTTACTGAGTAATTAATAGAGAATTTACCAATAATTTACCGAGTAATTTACAGAGAATTTATCGAGTAATTTACTGATAAATTACTGAATAATTCACACATTAATTTTACTTCTAATTTGCTGAGAATTTAAGGTGTAATTTATTAAGAATTTAATCAGTAATTTGCTTAGAATTTATTAAATAGTTTACTAAGAATTTACAGATAATTTACTATGTTATTTTCTTGGAATTTACAGAGTAATTTTCTTATAATTTACTGAGTAATTGACCAAGAATTTTTCGAGAACTTATCGATAATTAACTGAGTAATTTACTGAGAATTTACCAAGTAATTTACAGATAAATTTAGTGAGTAATTCACCGAATAATTTACTATGAATTTACTTAGTAATTCATTTAGAATTTACTTAGTAAATTACTAAGAGTTTATTGAGAATTTGTTGAGTAATTTTCTAGGAACTTACCAATCATTTACGAAGCAATTTACTGAGAATTTACCGAGCTATTTACCACGAATTTACTATAGTTTTAATGGTAATTTGCTGAGTAATTTATTTAGAATTTACTGTGAATTTAATGAGTAATTTACTCATAATTTATTGAGAATTTTCTTAGAATTTATTGAAAATTTTCAAAGTAATTTACTTTGAATTTATTGAGTAATTCACTGATAATTAACTGAGTAATTTATAGAGAATTTACTGAAAATTTAACGAATAATTTACAGATTAATTTGCTGAGTAATTTTTTTAAAAAAATTCTGTGAATTTACTGAGTAATTTACCAAGGATTTATACAAAATTTTTTGAGAATTTACACAGTAATTTACTCATAATTTACTGAGTAATTCACAAAAAAATTTCTAATGATTTTTTAAGAATTTACAGAGCATTATCTAATAATTTACTAAGAATTTATTGAATAATTTTATGAGAATTTTGCGTGTAATTTATTGAGAATTTTACTGAGAATTTATTGAGTAATTTACTAAGAATCTACCGATGATTTACTGAGTAATTTATTGAGATTTTACTACGAATTGACTAAGAAATTTACTGATAAATTGTTAAGTTCTTCACTGGGTAATTTAGTTGGAAATTTCTAAGTAATTTATTGAATAATTTACTGGGAATTTATAAAGTAATTTACTGAGAATTTATAGGAAATTCACTAATTAATGTTCAAATAGTTTACTGAGTAATTTACTGAGAATTAACAAAGTAATTCACGAATTTTTTTTGATAATTTTATGAGTAATTTACTATGAATTTACAGAGTAATTTACCTAGAATTTAGACAGAATTTTCTTGGAAATTATTGAAAATTTTCTGAGTAATTTATTTAGAATTTATTAAATAATTTCCTGAAAATTTACAGCTAATTTACAAAGTAATTTATGGAGAATTTATATTATTGAAGACTTAACGAGTAATTTATTGAGAATTTACGAAGTAATTTGCTGAATAATTTACTAAGAAATTACTTTGAATTTACCAAGATTTATATAGAATTTTCTGAGAATTTATTGAGTAATTTTACTCATAATTTACTGATTAATTCACAAAAAAATTCTTGTAATTTTTGAGAATTAACTAAGAATTTTCTGATAAATTACTAAGAATTTGCTGAATAATTTATAGAGAATTTTACGTGCAATTTACTGAGAAATTTCCTGAGTAATTTAGTGAGAATTTACTAAGTAATTTACTGTAATTTACTGAGTAATTAACAGAGAATTTACCAATAATTACCGAGTAATTTACTGAGAATTTATCGTGTAATTTCACATAAATTACTGAATAATTCACTCATTAATTTACTTGTAATTTACTGAGAATTTAAGGAGTAATTTATTGAGAAATTTATCTCAGTAATTTGCTTAGAATTATTTAATAATTTACTAAGAATTTACAGATAATTTACTGTGTATTTGCTTGGAATTTACAGAGTAATTTTCTAATAATTCACTGAGTAATTTACTAAGTAATTGACCAAGAATTTTTTGAGAACTTTCGATATTAACTGAGTAATTTACTGAGAATTTACCTAGTAATTTACAGATAAATTTAGTGAGTAATTCACGAATAATTTACTATGAATTTACTTAGTAATTCATTTAGAATTTACTCAGTAAATACTAAGAGTTTATTGAGAATTTGTTAGTAATTTTCTAGGAACTTACCAATCATTTATTGTAACAACCCTCACCTTACTCTTGCCATACTTGCATACATTCTTGCATGATCTTGCTTGTTATGTTAATTTGAAGTTCTTCTTGGCTTGATTTGCTTAGTTGCTTGCGTGATTTTGTTCCTTGCTTAGTGCGTTGCGTAGCCGAGATCATCTTGAGCTAGTCCGCCTTTGACCCTTTTGTACTTAGAACTATCTTGAGGTCTTGTTCAACCCCATCTTTACCTCGGGCATTCTTTGCCGAGATGTCCCGCACTTGAACCTTGTCCGCAGGAAGGTATGGCCTAGGCCGAGATGTGGCGCACCCCGGCCAAGGTGTGGCACAGCTTAGTCAAGTGTCGTCCTCCCTAGCCGATTTTTGTCATCCTATTGCTGATCCTTGATTTGAGCCGATGTCATCTTATTTGCCGAGTTCTTACCGAGCTTGCTGCATACGATTTGTCAGAGACTTGTCTTGTCTATCAATCACCTTTTGGAGCTGAACCAAACCCGATAATGCCACGTGTTCCGAGCTGTTTGTTAAGGCAGCCGACAGATCTTGAAACAAATCATTTCTTGTCTCAAATCTTTGTTTAGAGAGAGAAAGCTCTAGAAAGGAGGAAGAAGAGTTCTTGAGTGAGAGTTGTCTTCCAAGCTTGATCCTTGTGGCTTGAACGTTAAATCCGAGTTTTGAGGTTAGAATCTTGATCCCCTTTGATTGTTCTTGCTGTATATCTAGCTGCATTGCATGATCGGATTTGTTTTGCATGTCATGCATCGTTTTGAAGTGGTTTTAGAAAGAGAAATGGTTTTTCATGTGTTCTTGAAACAAGTCTTCATTTTGATCGAAGAGTTCGGAACGAAAACCTTGCTTTTGCGTTTGTTCTTGCATGACTTTCTTTAATGGATACCCAGGTCCCTATTTGCACTCTTGCAAGAAAACTCAGATTTTATAACCAGTTGTAGCTTGCATCCATCTTTCCATTGATCATGTTCTTCATATTCTTCAAAGGAAAACCCAGGTTTTTCCTGACTTGTTTAGTGGGACCTCGGCTTAGCCCTGGCGGTACCCAGTGTGTTTTCTGAACGGGAACTGTGACTAAGCTCCCAGCTTGCTTTGCCTTGTCTTTGACTTGGATCTGGCTAGAATGCCGAGATCATTTGCATGTAATATATAGAGCTTGCTTTGAGAATGTGACTTGCCATGTGATTGTAGGTTCTTGATATTGCTTTGAGTCGCACCTGAAGGACTAGGTGAGTGGTATTATTGATAAAGCTATGTTATACTTGTTTTGATAAATCTTGCTTGCTTTGTTTTGACAAAAGTGTTTTGTTAAGCATGAATGAATAGCTCTTGTTTTGAATGTTCAAGTATACTCCTTGTTTTGATGCCATTTTTGAAAAGGATACGGTCCTTGTTTAAACCGGGCTACGGGCCTAAGTAACACAAGTTTTGTATGTTAAATCGGGCTAACGGGCCTAAGTAACACAAGTCCCTAGTACTGGAGGACTCTAAACTTTCGCAGTACCAAGTATAAAGGATACGGTCCTTTCTTGGAAAGCCCTTGTGCTGTGGAGGACTCTAACTTTCGCAGTACCAAGTATAAAAGGGATACGGTCCTTTCTTGGAAGTCCCTTGTGCTGGAGGACTCTAAACTTTCGCAGTACCCTTGACTAAACGATTACGATCGTATATCCCTTGTTTCGCCGATGATATGATATTGATGATGATACGGTTCATCCCTTGTTTCGCCGATGTTATGATATTGATGATGAATACGGTCATCCCTTGTTTCGCCGATGTTTTGATATTTGATGATGAATACGGTTCATCCCTTGTTTTCGCCGATGTTTTGATATTGATGATGAATACGGTTCATTCCTTGTTTCGCCGATGAATATATTTGATGATGAAATACGGTTCATCCCTTGCCTCGCTAAGTTGATGTGTTCGTTTTGAAGGACTCCGGCTATATTCATGCAAACCTTATTTTAGTACCATTCACTGAGTTTTGTACTCACCCTCTATATATATATAGGTGATGACAGGACGGCGGCGACGCCTAGTTCGTTTGGATGCTTGTTTTGGATGCGCGTATATGTCGGCCTTACTTTTGTATTTACGTCGGCGATGCCTTGTTTTGCATGTCGGCAGATCTTGAAAATCATGCTTCTGAATTGTATAACTGTATTTTGTATATGTCGGCTCGAGAAGCCTTTTGATCAAGATGTGATATGTAATTTTACTTGTTGTATTCGAGTTGTAAGTTAATTGAAAATGTTGGCATTGCTTGATCTACGCACAGCTCTTATGGACCACTTGTATTTAAACTATCGCTTCGCATTTGTTAGCCCCGATATTATTGTACTCTGATTGTATTAAGTTTTGAAAAGTTGGCCTTCGGAATTACGATTACTGGCCATCACGGCACACAAACTACTAGGGCGGTTTGGGGTCGTGACAAGATTGGTATCAGAGCACGAGTTCCTCGGTATACGTTATTCACACACTTTGAGTCCTGAAGAGCATAGGATTTTCCCTTAGAAAGATGTTAGGGTTGCATCATGGTATTTGTTGTTTGAGTGAAGTGTGCATTGTCCTTGATATGCTTATTTGCATTTGCCCAGTGGTGTTATCTGCTTAATGTTTTAAAGTCATACTTGCATACTCATAGTACCATGAGGAGAGGTAGACCACCGCTTGGCCGAGATCAGCCCGAAGACAGAATGGACAGATGGAAAGGTTAGTTGAAGGTTTGGCCCGCGAGTTGAGGCAAACCAGACAGCAGTTCGCTAGTGCTACATCGGACTCAGGCCCGAGCAGACCAACGGCCGAAATGTTGTTCCGCCTCCACCTCCTCTAGTGCCGCAAGTTCCCCCGCAACCAGCCTTATATGGGATTGGCACGATAGCTTTGATCAGGGAGTTCAAGAAAATGAAACCACCGAGATTCTCTGGGTATAGAGCCGATGAAGGCTGAGCATGGTCTTAGAAATGGAAAACTGTTTGAAGATCTTCCCCAAGTACCGACGCTCAGAAGTGACGTTGGCAGCATTCACGTTAGATTGTGACGCCCGTAGGTGGTGGATGATGGTAGAGGGAGCAATCCAGATTTGACCTGGACCCATCTAGAGTTGTTCTACAAGAAACATTTTCCCCTAAGTGTTCGAAACCGCAAGGCTACCGAATTTCATACTCTGACGCAAGGCAACAGAACAGTGGCGGAGTATGACCGCGCTTTCACTGAATTGGTAAGATTTGTACCTCACATGAC
The DNA here is from genome assembly GCF_004153795.1 of Camellia sinensis. Lineage (NCBI taxonomy): Eukaryota > Viridiplantae > Streptophyta > Magnoliopsida > Ericales > Theaceae > Camellia > Camellia sinensis. Next base: position 504 of record NW_021038251.1, on the reverse strand, counting down.
CAACGATGAATATATGAAGGCAGGAAGTTCGAGTGTGGGCTTCGTGACCGATTCAAGACCGGGTCACTTGCTGATATGCCGACATACGCTGAAGTATGGACAAAGCATTCAGGCCGAAGCTAACCTGAACCGATACCAGAGCTCGGGAGAAAACCAGCGAAGAGGCAGAACTATGAAGTCGCCGAGGACAGCTGAGCACCAAGAAAAAGAACGAACACGGGCAGTACTAGTATACCTAAAGGCAGGAAGGGAGTGCTAAACGACGTGTTCGGATTGTGGGAAACAGCATTTCGGGATTTGTCGACGAACGTCTGGAGCTTGTTATGAATGTGCGAGATGGGCCATTATGTGAGAGATTGCCCCAAAACAAAGGCTGATAACAACAAGAAGGAGAGAATACCTCGGGTTCCGTTCAGAAGGAAACACTGGGAGAGGGCAGATGAGCAGGCAGAGTGTTTGCATTGGTACCAGGAGACACTCAGAATGCTGAGACAGTAGTGTCAA
>NW_021038248.1:0-12371 GCF_004153795.1 Camellia sinensis | reverse complement strand
ACACAGAGTTGATCAAACAGTGGTAGATGTAATAATAAGGTTTTGAAAACTACCTACCAATGTTGTTACGCTCCCCAAAATTTGGGACGATCATTAATAAGGTTTAAAACTTAAAATTCAATTTTAATTAACTTAAGAATCTGCGCATCGATGTTCCACCAACATCATCTACCATCATCCATTAATTAAAAACACACAAAAACTAAAGGTCTTAAATAGACTTCCAGTCAAACTAAAACTGTGTCTTCCAGTACACAAATAAAGCATAAAAAAACTAGGAGAGAGAGAAAAACTAAAAAAATCAGAAAAATCCAGTTTCATAGAAAACTTTGCAACGCTTTCAATGCTAAATAGGGCTGAATGTCTGTCTTCCAACACCTCCGGCTGTTTCCCTTCAGTTTTCATTCAGTACCTGCATGAAACGCCAGTTTTGGCAACATAAGAGGATCGTCACCATGAGAGCGACGAAGCTCAATAAAGATACTACCATACTACCCGAAATACCCACCCCTGTAATAATACCACACCAATGAATAATGCGTCTCATAAAAGAAATACACCACGGTAGCGATATAATATAGTATAGAAGAGGTAAACATCTGTTGAAACTAATAAACAATAGATAAATAATTAAATTAAAAAGACAAACAGAGGATATTTCATCCATAAAGGAAAATGCCCACTTTTCTTGTTTAACTTTTCATAGATTTGTTTATCAGAACTAAGTCAAGTAAGTAACTCCCCGTGGAGCACTATCTCCACTCAACGCTAAGAATGGCATACCGGGCAATTTCTTGGATTCTGCCCCCCTTGGTCCAAATATTCATAATGTTAACCTACAGTAACTCACCAATGTTGATGGTCCTATTGCACCAGGTTACATACCCGAATCGTGACATCACGGTCTGCCCCAAGATGGAACGGGTCTATGGTTGTGGACATCGCGCACCACCAACCTTATATCGCCTGACCACCGATAAGAGTCGAAATACCTTCACTGCCATGTTAGGCATTTCGCGGCAATCACTTGCGCAAGATTCTAAACCGGGCTCATTCCCATCACTTTTACACTTCTAATGTATCATTGAGTTAATTTCGTAGTGTTCTTTATTTGTGTTGAAGACTATTACAATAATGCAAAATATTTATTACCAATATCTGTTCCGAGATGGATTAAAATATACACAATCTCCAGTTAAAATCCCCAACATAAAATATGACATATGTCACACAATAAAACAATTGTACAAAATTGTATATAAACAATATTTTAAACCTATGGTATGAAATCATAAGTAGAGAAGAAAAAAAAAAAAGAAAATAAATCATAATTAACACATGCATGCGACTTTTAATTATAAGATTAAACTACGCATAATATTAAATAAACTACAATAGACCCAGTTACATGGAATTCGACTAATTTAACATATTGATGAGATTAGACAACACAATAACTGATTTTTATTCCAAATATAAATAGATGAAACGTGATGATCTTAAAAATCGTGTCCAGAATTTTCCAGGTTATACCTTAGGAATCAAAAATTATTAAATTAAATTATTATACAATGGGTTCTAAAATTCATGAAATGTACAGGAATTATATCGGTATAAATATATGTTTAGGCCTAATTTTTTCAGAAAGAAGTTTTCCCAAAAAAATAATGTTATAAATTTAAACAATTTGAAGAGATAGTTTTGATTCCCTCGCTTAATCTGTCAAAATTTTCAGAAGTATATGCTTACAAAATTAAATTATAAATAAATTTACAATTACAACTCTAAAAATTCATATCAATCTACAAGGCAATACTCAAAAAACATGTTATGGTCATTTTTTCAGAAAGCGTTTCCATAAAATAAATTATAAATAATTCTTAAAAATTCTAGGATGTTCATGACACAGATTATCCACTATTTTCTTAAATCTAATTTCATAGCTAAATTTATAAACCAATTCCGCCATAATATAAAAAAATCTTATTATGAACGTAAGACTTCTCAAATTTCATTTTGCTTAGAAATTACCAGATTTGGTGTTAAATGGATAAATTTTTTATATGATTTTTTAAACCACATTAATAAAAACCTACCGTTAGTAGCTCCCAGATTTGGTAAAAAAATATGTATGAACTTCGTTAAAAAACTCCAATAATTGTTGAAAAATTTTGGTGGTGAACTTCAGATACACTTTTATCAACAACTTGTGTAGAAGAAATCATCTTTCAAATTTTGAGTATAAAATTATCTAAAAATTCATACAACTTTTTATGCAGATTTAAGGACCAATATAACATCTTCATAATCTTTTTAATTAGCATTAAGCATACACTGCAAGTCGCAAAATTCCACCAAGTATAATTTTCAGACTACCAATATTTAAATTTATACCTCATAAAAATATATATACAATAATAAATAATAAATTCTATTCTACAAGTTTTTAGACACTTTATATATGTATTATGAATATAAATGATAGAGGTTGAAGAGGGTTTTCTTACTTAGTTAATTAGGGGTGACATAAATGGTGAGAATTTGGCTTCCTTAATCCCTACTCTTCGTTCCTCTCCTGATCACTAAGCTTGTGTGCTTCCAGGATCTATCTCTTTCTTTGCTTTTTTCTCCTCACCGATGCTTGCATGCACTCCCTAATACAATGAAGGCTTGCGTGCATATATATATATATACAGATGTTTTGTTTGCACAAATCTCTCTGTAGACGTCGCTCCGAATGCCCTGGGAGGAACGAAGCTCACTTCGTTGCATTTGGGGTCACTTACAGCTCTGGACTCGTTCAAATTTGTCCTCAGCCGGTTCACGTTCTAAGTCTGAACCAAAGAGTCCAAATCCTGGCAATATCGTGTTTTGAGAAAACCAGATTTTCTAGAAAAGAAGTGCCAAACATTGGACTGCTTTCCAAGACAGTAGTCGGCCCACCTAGAAATATTTATTTTTGGGAAATTTAGGAAACCCTGACTCGTTTGCCTAAGGCCCACGTGTCGTCACTCACAAAGTTTGGCTCGGCTCGGGAACTTGGGTAAGTGATTGGGGAGGCAAGGGTCCTTCGTGAGGCACCCCCGTCGCCGCGACAAAAGAATCGTGGCCTCTACTAACACCATGAATCTAGTTTTGAAAAATGTGTGTTTACTTATCCCGGTTATCTAGCCCTAGATTTTACTATGTGCATGCGCCCACAGCATACAAGTATAGACTGGCATCGCCTGAATATGGAAACAAAACATTTCATCGTATTGTGTTTGAAAGAGGTTTGCTAACTCGCGCAGTAGGCCCTTAAACGATGTAGGATTTTGCCACCTCACAGGTGAGGCTAAGATAACAGATGGTTTTTGCTACATTCTAGTGGTCTTAAACTCACAGTTGATGTAATGGATCCAATTCAACTAACCCAACCTTCACCCACAGGCACTTCAGGCAGATATTATACATAAAGCAAATTAGCCTCAGGGTAAAGCTCATGCTATCATGGCAGTCACTACACGAGCATGCAAGGAATGCTTAAAGCATAAAACTTACTGGATCCGAGTACTCTAAGGCCAAAACAGAAGCTAATTAGAATCCATGGATCCTAAATTTATACAGATAATTGCTGGCCTAATATACAACACATGCAAAAATGTAGACTATAGCAGGCTCGGCTTATATCTAACATCGGATAGGAAATGCACAGGCTAACATGTAGTTCAATTAGGAATTGAAATTACAATGCCAGTTAGTATGATACCCTGAAACTCGTGTGATTGTATAAAACAGTGTCATGATATGAATGCAAGCATGCTATCACTACTGTATGCTAATTGAAATAGCCTCTAATCTAACCATCATAAGCGGGATAAATAAAAGGATAGAAAGACGTGGGGTTGTAAGAAATATACAACCACACACTACGTCACACTTATACAGTTGCCCTCGCGCAGAGGGTCCGCAATATTAAATATACATCCGAAAAACAGATAGTACAGTCCAGAATAAAATATTACAGTCTCAAATAATGTACCCAAATTACCTATTAATTACAATAATAAACTAAGAAAGCTGTAAAACTAGGCGTACAAGCCAAGGACTGCCTTAAGGTCTAATGAAATTGTATGTATGTTTAGGCTGTCCTTGCGCGGAAATCCACTGAGATGCCCCAATTAGCCTCTATTTTGCACCTGTTCTTGATAATGCAGTGCCAAGCCTCGGAAACCGCTGATTCTATTGATTTGCGGCAACAAAGAGCGAGGAAAGGCATAGCAATGCTATTTCACAAATGTATGCATGCCTGATCCTCGGTGCCACCAATCACGCATCTGATGCATGATGACGAGGGGTCGAATTGCACAATTCAAATAGGATGACATGCACGTGAAAACAGCAACTAAGAACTAAACTCCATCCTATGGACAATCCGGTATAGTAGTAAGGTCTGACTGGGAATTGAGACACGTTCCGGTCACTCGGAGTACGGAATGCACCTCTTTCCCGTGCCCGGGGCAACTCCTATCACCGAACACGATTAGGTGTGCTAATTGCATGACAATGCATTGAAATGCAACTAAGAACAATCCTTAACATTACACAATGTTAATGAATGCGCATACAATCTGCTGAGGCACGAGGGTAATAACAAATCCGAGCGTACCACAATGCTATGAGATAAATGGTACACTTACGCAATGCAATAATGGGCTTACACCAACATGAGAGAGCCTCAACCACACTCACATAGGAGGCATGAGATGAAAACAGAAATCGAACCTCGAAATGCGTGCACGCGTGCACGCAAATCGAGGGACTGGCCCCAAGGATCCCGAATACTGCCACTCTAATGAGACATGTCAAGACATGGAATATAGATAATTGCAACATCAAACTAAAAAATCAGTTAGGCCAAAATGAGGGGGGAAACAGTACCACCGAAACAAGCAAAATCACCGAGCATTGAATTCTCCCGAAAATGCAAAAACCAAGGTACATGAAATTTGGGCTATACAGCTATTATGCAATAGCATGCATAAATTGTACATGAATTAAAAAACAAGAAGCAAGTGAAGGCCCATAAGTGAAATAAGCATTTGTTGACAGTTCTAAAGCTATGGGCTGCCAAAACTACTGAGTCTGAAAGCACAGAATGGTGACTAAATTATCATACAAAAATGGCTCCGCAAGGGAGGCAATGAAACAAGTAGTAGATGCAAAGCCCAAACAGAAAAAGACTCTTCTACAACACTGAAGAGGGACCAAAAATATGACTACTTACAGTTTATAGAAACCTCCAAAACAATATACAAGTATGCTCAAAATGCCATGCAAGGTAGGGCCCAAAAGAGGTCAAAACACAAAGTATACAAAACATTCATCAAACAGCCAAAGACCCTTAATGAAACATGACAAGGGGGTCAAAATATGGCCACTTTCACACTACAGGAAATATAGGATTTAACGGCGTTTATTTAACGACGTTTTTTTAAACGTCACTGTTTTAACATTTAGCGATGTTTTATAAACGTCGCATTTTATTTTCAATAAAATGGTACCGTTTAGGGAATCGAAGTCGTTTTTTAAACGCCTTCACGTGTGTTACAATAATAATGTTATTCCTTGCTCTCTTTCTTTAGCTCTGTGAGAATCAGAGAACCCTTCTCTCTCTCTCTCTCTCTCCAAGCCCTCATTTTGAATCTGGGAAACCTTTAGTCTCAGAGAAACCAATCCCTCAAATCTCACTCACCCGATCGCTCGCTCTCTCTCTAAACCCTTCAGTCTCAGATATTACGATTCAACCTTCTTCAGCTCGGTTTCATCTCAGATCCAATCTCAGAGTGATTTCGATTTCGAAGTTCTCTCTCTCTCTCTCTCTCTCACTCTCGATTTCGAAGCTCCACCGCCACCACCATCTGCATCGTTGACTAAGGTGAGCACCACTGTCTACAATCTCAATTTCATATTCTCTCTCTCTCTCTCTCTCGCGCTCTTCCTTCTGTCGATTCTTCTCCTAGGGTTTACATATGTTTAAGATTTCAGATCTGAGATTTCTCATTCAAAAATATATGTTTCAGATATGAGATTTCTTATTTAAAAATATATGTTTCAGATCTGAGATTTCTCATTCAAAAATATATGTTTATGATTTGAAATTTCTCATTCAAAAATATTTGTTTGAGATTTGAAATTTCTCATTCGAAAATATGAAGTCTTTCCTCATTAAAAATTTTCATTCGAAACAATATCCTGTTAGATATGAGATTTTCATTCTAAAATACATGTTATGATGATTAAAAGTCAGAGCAATAGAAATCTAGAAAATCATTTTCTTTTATGCTGTTCTACATTGCTGAGTTGATGGCACAGCCCTTGACTAGCTAGAAACCAATTATTGAATTTAGAAGCCTAGGGTGAAGTCTGTGAGCCCGAAGACGTTTTGGTCTTATAAATGTCATTGGTAGATAATAATAATTACCATTGGTGTTTAGTTTAATTATATGATTATTAGGAAGATATTCTGATTTTGTTTCCAAATGATATTTGGGTGGAGAGTTTCCTATTTTTATTAAGGTTGATATGCTATGGTTTGCAGTGTAATAATAAGCTTTTGATTAATGATATTGATAGTGTTTTACGCTGTAATAGTTTGTGCTTTACCTATCTCATTCTACACCATGAGTACATAATGTATTACCTTACAATTAATCTGTGTCAATGTGTGTGATGTTATGTGCCTGACATGGAAACTTCACACATACAAAAGTCCATGTTATACACTCATGCACAATAATGTAACCGGTGCCTCTATGCATATTGTATCGTGGATGACATGAGTCCTGTACAAGCATCACCATTGTTGTCAAGTTGTGAATTGAATCATGGATCATCTTGCTAAAATATTGAATTGTGAATTGTAAGATTCATTTTATTTAATATGATATATACTTTTGTATATTTATAAACATATAAAAATGTACACTTTTTGAAATAAAGTAAATTATCAATATAACAAATTGTATATGTGCATATACGTATAAAAGCAAGTATATCAATATAACGAATTAATCTCTTCTATATATCTTGGTGGTTTGGTGAAAATGACATCATTTCATTGGTGATTTTTTTACTAGCGATGGGGTAGATCCCTTACCCATTCCCACCAAATTTCGCTTCTTTCCCCAACAAGGACCAGTCTGCATGCACATGTAGTTATACATTCCACTCTAATTTTTAGTTTGTCTGCAGTGGTTGACTTTCATTGATTCCGAAGGACGAATCATAGATTCAAAAGCTTTAAGGAAGAGAATATTTTATGGGGGAGTTGATCCCGGACTGCGGAAAGAGGTTTGTATATTGTAGTAGGAAGAAGTGGCATGCTGATCTTTTATTTTTCTAGGTTGAATGTGCATTTTTGTTAGTGAAACTTTTTTTTAATGATTACAGGTTTGGCCTTTCCTATTGGGATATCATGCATATGATTCAACATCTGCAGAGAGGGAATATCTCATGTCAGTTAAAAAGTCAGAGTATGAGGCTATTAAAAACCAGTGGCAGGTTTGTTGTTAATTTTAGCTCAGTAGTCAACACATTTATTCATCCTCCCATGTTTTGATGCTGGTACATGTTGTGGTCACTCCCATAGCAAACGCCCACATGCTTTTCATGCAAGCAGTTAACTAGTTTCAACTTGTGGCACTTCTGAGATTCTAGCTTTGCATTGTAAATAAGTTGGGTTAGTGGAGTAAGGCTAAGGGTCACTATTAAGGTGAGTTATATTATACCTTGAGTCACCAAAATGTATTTTACATACGTTTTTACTTATCACAATTTTATACAAGTTATATTTTATAAGTTATATTAATACAAATTATATTTGGAAGTTAAGAAGATCTTTGATAGTGCAAAGAAATAGTGAGGTACTAATTTTAAGGTGAGTTATATTATACCTTGAGTTACCTAATATATTTTACGTATATTTTGACTTACCATAATTTATTTTATACAAGTTATGCTTTATAAATTATATTAAGTTATATTAATATTTTAGTTACATGGATTATTTCCTGACCCCTATTTGCTTAAAATGAAACTCATGGATATGTTTGTTTATATTTTAAAGAATATTTGACTATAAAGAAATGGTTTAGAACTCTATGATACTATTGAATAATTTGTGGATGGCTTGAATTTATTGAAAAAGCCTTGTAGCCATTTCGTAAAAGGTGCTATGCTTCAAGAATTGGTGCAGCCAAGAACTATCTGTGCATTTCCTTTCTTGCCTTTACTATGGCTGAACATTCTCATATTTATGAAGACTTTCTGGATTTATGGCCACAAAATACAGCTGAGATGTCTCTTCTTCCAAATTCTTCCAGTGAACTTTCACATTTTTTAACTCAGTCTAGGACTGCTGATTTGGTAGATCTAATTTTATGCAAGGGTTGAAGAATGAAACCTATATGCATAATTGATATCATAGTATTATCTATACAGAGATTTTACAAATAGGGTTGAGCAACGCCTTGTATGAGAGTAGACTAGGCTATTTTTATATTGTTAACTCTTTTTTCATCATGAAATCTACGTGATATGCACCTTATCGAACCAAACAACAAATTCAGTTTTCCAAATAAAAAGCAATTGGATTCGCAACACGTGAAATTCTAACACTACACACTTCAAATGTTCCTAACTGAAACCATGAGAAAGATAACAGAGTCCTGTCTTGGGGAGGCCATCTTTTGGTGTCTAGACTTCAAGGTCGATTAGCTAGCATAGAGCCAACACTAGGGTGGATCCTCCCAGCATTCTTCCTCTGTTTCTTTCATAGTACAATCCTTGCACACGAATCATCGTGCAACTGATGAATTTCATTGGTCGAAAATCAATCACTGATTCAAAAAGAGAATTTATTTTTCCTACTAGAAGCACCTAGTATCCATCCGTTGAACAGTGCTTGGGTGCTCTGCTGCTGACAGCTTCCCTCCTTGAGACTTTACATCAGAAGTCATGCAAGTACGTATTTTCCGACAATATTCAAAGCCTACAACTATAAATGCTATATCAAAGAATAACCACATATGGTTCATGTATCTGTTGTTCTTGTTGCAATGGCTTTTACAGAGGAACATATTATTTGTTAAGCTGTGTGGATTATACAATTATTCTCTTAGTCAGCTATGTAATTATGCCCACCAGGCACATGTTTTAGCTAATGATTCTTTGTTTCTTGTTGGGTATTTAACTGAATTTTTCTTGCAATATTGTTTAATCAATGAACTTTATCAGACTCAAGAATAATTTCTCAGAGACTTGGCTATTCCGAAATGGAATACAGGGGTGAGTTTGTGTGTCTCAGGGGGAGAGTACACAAGTATATTATTACCTTTCAATATGGATATACTTTTGGGAAGTGACTTGGGGTCCATACACAACAATATACATAATTTTTTATAAGCAAATATAAGCAATGCATTATATTTGTATATATTACTTAATCTCATCTGATATCAATGCCTCAAAGCATTGAATGCCATTTGAATTATTACCTTCTCAGTTCAAGTCTATTGCTTTTGGACCTGAATCAAAGTCGGTCAGATATTGGATGTTCAGATCAAAGGTCTCCATTAATCCAAACCTTGTCAATTGGTCACCAGTTTTGTGTGTGTGTTTACCAGATGGTTGTTCTGCCCAATCACCATCAGAAATGGTGCTCTCACTTCTCTTCCTTCCGCTTATTTGATTGCTTGGTATACCCTTTTCCTTCCCCCTTGGATCCATATCCGTTAGTGACAGTACAACAGAATTGGCATCTCCTCCACTCTCATGCTTGGATTTCTTCTTTTCCTTTTGCCCCGAGCTCTTAGATGATGTGAAGGAGCTTTCCAGTGAACATCCTGTGCCTCCCATTGGATTCTTTTCCGAATATTTTGAGCTCGAGCATCTAATATCTTTTTGTACCGATAACGAAGAACTTAGGCATCCATTGTCAACCATTGAAACCAACTGATATAATTCAGCTTTTGCAAGTTCCACTCCAACTGAAGAAGAATCATTTCAGTACTTGGAATGGCTTCATCCAGAAACACCACTATTACTAATATTGGTATTCCTTTTCTTTTCCTTTGTGCTTTCCTTGCCCAAGTTGGCCTCTGTTATTCTGCTAAGGTGTGGATATAGATATGATATTTTCACTCAACTTCTTCGTTTTTGTTTTTTTGTTTTTGGATTTATGTTACTGGGTCAAGCTTTGTCTTGTGTGCAGGTCTATGTGGTCTATATGGGAAGCAGAGATGGTCATGACCCAGATGAGATCTTGATGCAGAACCACCAATTCCTCACTGATTTTCATGGTGGAAGGTCCACCCAATGTTCCTTTTTTCTCTTTCTTTTCTTTTTTTTCAACTGTACACCACCATTTTTTATTATTTTTTATTATTTTTTTTTTATGGTTTGATGTTATTGTTGTGTTCCTCTTCTTGTTCTTATTGAGGATTGTTTGGTTGTGCTGATTGAATCATTCAATCGGTGACACAGTGTTGAACAAGCCAGGGCATCTCATGTCTACAGTTACAGACATGGTTTCAGAGGCTTTGGAGCCAAGTTGACAGAGGACCAAGCTTCTGAAATTGCCAGTGTGTCAATACAATAGTAGTATTTACTATTATCTTTACCATTTCTCATCATCATTGATTGATTTATATCCATGGCTCTGAAAAATCAAGGTCATGGTTTTAAAAATTGAAACACAGAGATGCCTGGAGTGGTGTCGGTGTTTCTAAACAACCGCAGGAGGCTTCACACGACTCATTCATGGGGTTTCATGGGTCTTTTGGGAGAAGAAACCATGGAAATCCCTGGGTATTCCACCAAGAACCAAGTTAATGTCGTTGTCGGCTTCATTGATACCAGTTAGTTGTCTTTCCCTTTCTATCGAGAACAATTGGTTTCATTGATTAGTATCACTGTATGTGTATGCACAAATTAGACAATGTTCATTTATTAGTTCATTATGGAGACATGACCTCTGGGCTCTTCCTAGGATTAGGAGTAGAAAACAAACTGACTCTCTGTGCTCGTTGAATACAACACTTGCTCATTCTTTAATGAGTACCCATTATCATTTTCTTTGATGCCCTGTTTGTTTGAAGTCACAAGTATGTGAGCTAACAATGCCCTTCCTCACTCTTCATTATGATTTTAGAAATTATAGGTTCATTTTGTTTAATCAAAAAACACTCATCATTCTAGTCCACTTTTCTTTTTAATCCTCTCTTTGTCACTGTTTTTGCTAACAAAGGCGTGCCGGTCTCTCTTGTCACTGTTAAGATTGTAGTAGAGTTCTTTTTCACACACACAACTCTCAAATTGTTGTGAAACATATTGAATTGCAACATATCTCTCTCACACTCTATGAAATTGCAAAGCTCTTGTTGAAGTTGAGAGATTGCTGACATTGTCTGAGAATAGGGAGATACATGATGTAGAGAATGCAAACTAGAAAGTGAAAGTTTGGAATTTGTAAAGCTTTTAGTGCCTATGGGCCTCATCCGATCAATTTTTTGGTCAATTTGGGTCTCATTTTATGTCATTTACAAGTTATTTGATGCTAGTTTGGTTTTACTTATGTGTTATCCGGCTTTAGGGTATGTACTAACAAATTTTAATTTTTTGTTTTTTTTGGTATTATACTTCTTGTATTATTAAACATATTTTTAATTTTTGAGTCTCTTCAGATGTTTAATTCAATGATTTATGTTATCATCTTGTCAATGTTATAGGTTTTGTTGGTGAGCTGCATCCTGACAAGAACAGTGATAACAAGAAGCATGCGCTTTACACACATAAAAACATTATTGTAAAATACAAGGATCAGGTCCTTTGCTTATGAATCATTTGATTTTTTTGTTGAGAATTGTAAATTCAATTTTTAGATATGTTATTTTGTGGGTAATGATGATTGGATATTAAATTGAATGGAAAAGTGAATTAATGTTACATTTACTATTTGAATGGAAGTTATTATTTTATATTAGTGCTATTTAATTTTATTAAAGGTATTTTTTTAGTTCAATCACATAAAATTAGAACAATTTTTATAATAAAAAAAAATTAAAAAAAGAGGATACCACGGCGTTTTGAGAATGCCACCTAAACTCTAAAGCTAACGGTTAGTTTTTTTTAAAAAGATATGGCGGCGTTTTGAAAACGTTGCTAAATCACAGTGATGTTAGGGTAAACGCCGCCTATACTAAATATAGCGACGCTTTTAAAGCGTCATAAAGCTATGGCGACGGCCGCATCTTCGACGTTTGATACTAAACGCCACAAAAAAAATTAGCGGCGTTTTTTAAACGCCACTAAAAACCTATTTTCTAGCAGTG
>NW_021038247.1:0-12675 GCF_004153795.1 Camellia sinensis | reverse complement strand
AGAACGAGGTATGGTCATTTGGAATTTCTTGTTATGCCATTTTGGAGTGACTAATGCTCCGGCCAGCATTTATGGACCTAACTGAATAGAATTTTTTTAAAACCTACCTTGATGAGTTTGTTGTAAGTCTTTTCATCGATTGATTATTTTTTGCATAAATATTCTAAGATGGACCTGAACATGAACATCCATTTGAGGACTGTTTTACAAATACTCGGGAAAGGGAAATTATTTGCTAAACTTAAAGAAAATGATGAGTTTTGGTTGGACGAGGTCATTTTTCTATAGGGCATGTAATCAACAAGAGAAGGGGAATTTCAGTGGACCCGCAGAAAATAGAAGCAATTGTTGAATTGGCCTACACCAACTAACGTGACAGAAGATTCGCAAGTTTTCCATGGCTTGGCGGGTACTACAGGAGATTTGATAAAGGACTTTTCGAAATTAGCTGTGCCTCTTACCCAATTTGACGCGTAAGGGACAACCATTTGAAGTGGAATAGTGAAGAGAATCAGCCTTTCATGAATATGAAGACAAGATGGACCACGCGCACCAATTTTACACTTACCCTCAGGTACGGAAAAATTTGTGATCTTCAGTTGACGCATCTTTATAAGGGTTTGGGTTGTGTGTTAATGCAGAAACGGAAGGTGATTGCTTACGCCTCCCGACAGTTGAGGCCACATAGAACGAATATCCAAACACATGACCTAGAATTTGGCTTGCCAGTTTTCTTTTGCTTTTTGAAAATCTGCGGCCATTTACTTGTATGGCCAAAGTGTGAAAGTGTACACGGATCATTAAGAAGCCTAAAAATACTTCTTCACGCAGAAAAGAGTTTGAATTATGCGTCAGAGAGATGGCTTAGAGCTGATAAAAGACTACGACCTAGAGATTCAGTACCATTCCCGGGGAAAGCTAATACAGTGGCTTGATGCCTTGAGCAGAAAATCAACAGGGAGTATGGCTGGTTACTTACTTGAACAAAGGGAATTGCAAAGGCTTTGAAAAGTCTGAAATTGAAGTGGTGGTATGTGAACAGGGCGGATGATAGCCGCTATTTACAGCCGAACCGGCAATTGTGATGAGAATCAAGCAGAAAACAGACAAAGAAGATGAGCTCCTCAGAAAGGTAATTGATGAATTTGAAGGTAAGCCCAAAAGCAGAGTACAGGTGTCGAAAATGGGAATGTTTGAAATTCGAAACCGGAATATGTGTTCCTATACCCCGGAGCTAAAGAAGGAGAGAGATTTTAGAATGAAGGCCCACAGAGATCGTATTTGCCTATGCATCCGGGTAAACAATAAATGTATCGAGCATTTTGAAACAAAACCTATTGGTGGGCCTAAAAATGAAGAAAGAGATTGCAGAGTCATTGTGTCCAAAGTGTCTTCAGTAGTTCAGCAGTAAGGCTGAACATCAGAACCAAGGCGGCCTTACTTCAACCTCTTCCTATTTCCTGAATGGAAGTTGGGAACATCGTTGACATGGAATTTCTTGTTGGCCTACCTCGGACTTCCCGAAGGTATGGGATTCTAATTTGGGTTGTAGTTGATAAGACTTGCACTAAGTCTGCACTTTTCTGCCTGTAAAACTACATTTACTGCTTACAGATTGGCTACTATTTTATGTGGCGAAATTGTCCGATTGCACGGTCCCAGTGTCCAAAATTGTGTCAGATAGGGACCCGAAATTTGTATCAGATTGATGGAAAAGTTTGCAGGAGGCTATGGGAACAGACTAATGGTTCAGTACTGCATTTCCACCCACAGACAGATGGCCAGTCAGAGCGAAACGATTACAAACTTTGCGAAGATTATGCTTCGCATGTGTGCCTTGCGATTTCCAAGGGGAGTTGGGAGGATTACTTATCACTTGGCCAGAATTTGCTTATTAATAATAGCTTCCACTCAGGCATCGGTATGGCCACCATACGAGGCTTTGTATGGGTAGGAGGTGTAGATCCACCTATTTGTGGACAAGAGGTCGGAGGACAGAGCTTTGCTTGGGCCTGAAATTGTACAGTACACCTCTTGAAAAAGATTCAAAACTATTCGGAAAGGCTCAGAACAGCCCAAGACACACAGAAGAATATGCAGACGTTCGGAGGAAGACCTCTTGGAATATGAGGTCGGCGACCAAGTGTTCATCCGTGTTTCTCCGATGAAAGCCCAAGATCAGGTTGGGAAAAAAGGGCAAGTTTAGTCGCCCCCGTTACATTGGGCCGTTTTCAAATTTTGGAGAAACTTGGTCCAGTGGCTTATAGAGTTGCTTTGCCACCGGATTTGGAGCAGATCCATAAACGTGGTTTTCATGTGTCGATGTTTAAGGGGTTACCTCCGAGACCCGTTACATGGTGATTGATTATCAACCGGGTTGCTATTTGATTGAAAAATAGGAATATACTGAATGCCCGGAAAGAATTATGATCGACAAGTGGAAAGAATTTGAGAAACAAATCCATTCCCAATGAGTGAAAGTTTGCGAATGGAAGGAACACTTATGGCGACAGATGCTACATGGGAAAAGAGGAGGAATGCGTTACGCTACCCACATTTATTTCCCGACGAAGGTAAATTTAAGTTTTGAGGGACCAAACTTCCTAAAGGGGCGGAAGGACTGCTTGATACCCCCGTTCTGTATTATGCTAATTTGGTCCCAAATTGTCATGTGATTATATTGTATTTGATATGCATTTGTGTGCCATTATGTGATATATTATGGATTTTGAAAGTTTTACCTGTTCACCATAGGAATATCTGTTCGAATAATCAGCTGGGAAAATTCAACTGAGGGCCTTAATCGGCCACCAGACCCGAAATTTATTTTACGCCATTGTGTTTGGCATAATTTTTTTAGAGCCTACGGTGAAATTTAATTTTGAAATATTTATTCGGCCAGATTAAATTGAATTATTTAATGACATTGGTGCTCAATTGTCTTAATATCTTATTGTGGCTAGCTGGGGGCCTCTTGCATTTGAGCACTACACATCTCAATTCTAATCATATACTCATTTTGGCTGATATTCACTCTAAGGAGAGGAGAGGGCCGACCTTAGAGAGAGCAGAAGAAGCAGAAAAATCTGCGTTTGATTCTTGAGGGGCTTTGCGAATCTTGGAGTCCAACTCAAATGACCATAGATTTGAAGAATGGCGACTTTCTAGGTAAGCCATTGACATTCTTGAAAATTTATGAATTGAACTTGTAATTCTTTGAGTTCAAGAGTTGTTTTTTAATTCAAGGAGCATTAATAAGTTGATTTTTTTGTTGAGTTTTGAAGTCTTAGAAACTCATGCCATGTAAAGATTACCTTGAATTTTGCATTTTGAGCTTGAAACACATGATCCATGTTAGAGTTTGTTAAAGCTCATTTGTAATCGCCATTTGTTACCATCTGAGTTGGGAATGGGTGAAGCATCTCCCACATGCATGTACAAATCATGGAAAGTATTAAGTCTTGAATGTTTGAGTTTGAGCATGTTGAAGATGCGGTTTGAGATGTTTGGACATGCATGTAGATTAGAATTCATTGAAATTGAGCTTCCTAATAGTTGTAATCTTGTATTAGTAGCATGTTAGCATGTGCTAAATGTGTAATTTGAGCCATTGCAGCAAAAATGTAGATGAAAACCGTTATTGGAGCTCAAGAACACGATCTGGGAAACCCAGATTTTTGAGGTCCGCTCGAGCGGGGTTAATGCCGCTCGACGGGGAAAATCGTGCTCCCAGCATTTTGCCCAGAGTGATTGTCGCTCGAGCGGCGACACCTTCACGCTCGAGCGTGGAGTCTTGCTAGACAGGCCTTCAGCTCGAAGCCGCTCTTTCGTGCAACCAGTACTTTTAGCAGGCCTTAAGGCGTCCGCTCGAGCGGAGAAGTTTACGCTCGAGCGGGGACCCCGTTTCCTGGAATTTTGTCATTGCATTCTGTGATTCGTTTTTCCGTTCTCTTTTCACTTGTAAAGCACTCTTTAGCATATTGTTAAGCATTGTAAATGAGTTAATGAGATACGAAACAAAGCCTAAAGAGGGAAATGTGAAATTTAAAGAACGGATTGAACTGTTAGTGACCCTTTTGTATTTCATGAAATGGTTAGGGTCAGCTCCAGGGCGCATCCACAAGCCGTCACTGCTGAGTAATATCAATATTTTGAAAACTTGTCAAATGTCCAATCGTTATTCCCCTATAAATTTTATGAGTGGTTAATTGGAATTGTGGACAAA
The DNA here is from genome assembly GCF_004153795.1 of Camellia sinensis. NCBI lineage: Eukaryota > Viridiplantae > Streptophyta > Magnoliopsida > Ericales > Theaceae > Camellia > Camellia sinensis. The sequence goes on along the minus strand of NW_021038247.1, from coordinate 8,450 downwards.
AGTCTTGACAAGAATAAATGAATGAATGGCCAAAGGCCGTTTGACATGCAATGAATGGGCCAAAGGCCGTTTGACCATGAATGAATGGGCCAAAGGCCGTTTTGACCATGAATGAATGCGGCAAAGGCCGTTTTTGACATGAATGAAATGCGGCCCAAAGGTCGTTTTGACATTGAAGAAATGGGCCAAAGGCCGTTTTTGACATGAATGAATGCGGCCAAAGGCCGTCTTGACACGAATGAATGGGCCAAAGGCCAGTTTTGACATGAATGAATGGGCCAAGGGCCGTACATGAACGAATGGGCCGAAGGCCGTTTTGCCATGAATGGAAACCCGGATGGGACCAAAGGCCAGAATGGTTCTAATGGAACTAACAGATACTTGACTTGCATCTGTTCGTATAGTCTTTGATAGTATATATTTAGCGTTGTGACTGAAAACATGGAAATCATGGATTCGAAGTTTTGGGCCCAAGGCCGTTTGGAGCATTGTTGTTCTACATATTTGTTTGTGGAACTGTTATATTTATAATTAATTCACTGGGCTATCGCTCACGCTCATTCATGTATTTGTAGGTAGCCAAGGGAGGTCCAAACCCAGCCTCAGTGAATTCTGCTAGAAACAACAGGAGGTTTTGGGAGAGTCAGCCTTGTGCCTCGCGCATGAGACCATCCTTGCCCTTTCCACTATGTACCTATGTTTTGTCTTGTTGGCAAGGACCTAGTGCATGTCTGTACGTACATAGTCTGTTATAGGTTGACTCGTTTTTGGACGATCCTGTCTGTAATGAATTTCTGTGAGACCGTACTTTTGATGTGAGTTATTAACGTAACTGAGTATGGTTTGTTTGATTGCATGTAAGCCACGGCTCTATGGACAAATTTTTAATTTTGCTTCCGTTTGGCCCCCTTAACTCTGTTAAAATACATTTGGTTTTGTTTGAGGCCGTAGGTAATCTCATGGTTACTGGCCGGTTGCGTCCCAAACCCATTGGGGGCGGTTTCGGGTCGTGACAAAAATCCTGGCCCATTTGCCAATTTCTTAGAAAAGAAAGGCATTTTGTGCTCAATATACAATGCCTGGTACGCCACAGCAGAATGGAGTTGCTGAAAAGGCGTAATCGTACACTTAAAGAATGGTTAGGAGTATGTTAAGTTACTCAATTGTACCTATTTCAATGTGGGGTGAAGCTTTAAAAACTGCAAAGTATATCTTAAATAGGGTTCCTAGTAAGGCGGTTCCAACAACTCCTTTTGAGTTATGGACTGGTAGGAAACCTAGTTTGAGACACTTACATATTTGGGGTTGTCCAGCAGAGGCAAGAAATCTTTAACCCACAAGAGAAAAGTTGACTCAAGAACAATATCTGGATATTTCATTGGTTATCCAGACAAGTCTAAAGGCGTACAATTTTATTGTTCCTAATCACAGTACGAGGATAGTGGAGACTGCGTAATGCTAAGATTCCTAGAGAATGGTGAAATCAGGGGAGTGAGAAAACACGAGTGGTGAATTTCGAGGAAATTAGGGTAGATGTGCCAACATTTGACGCTTATCGAAAAGTTATTGTTCCTCAGACTATTCTATAGGCTGAGGAAAACGAACAACATGATGAAAATCCTTCACCACCTCATGTTTCACCACTTTATGAAGATACCACCATTGAAAATATTGTAGAACCACCACAACCGGCAGTTCTGAGAAGATCTCAGAGGGAAAGAAAGCTTGCCATTCCAGATGATTACATGGTGTATCTACAGGAATCTGATTTTGATATTGGGATTAACAAAGATCTAGTCTCATTTTCACAAGCCATGAATAGTGATGATTCTTCTAAATGGGTCATGTAGACGTCCCTGAACACCCCGGGAGGGATGAGCTCCCGTTCCGTTCGATATTGGGCTCACCACAGTTCAGGACTCAAATGTCACGGTTCTTAATCTGAACCAAAGAGTCCAAATCCGGCAAATCGTTTTTGAGAAAACAGATTTTTTTTAAAAAAGAAGTGCCAAACATGGACTGCTTTGCCAGATACAGAGTCGCCACCTAAATATTTTATTTTGGGAAATTTAGGAAACCCTGACTCGTTTGCCTAAGGCCACGTGTCCGTCATCACCAAAGTTGCCTCGGCTCGGGAACTTGGGTACGATTGGGGAAGGTCACTTCGTGAGCAGCCCCGCTCGTCCGATCAAAGATCGGCCTCTACTAACCATGATATCTATTTTTGAAAACATTATGTGTTCTTATTCCGGTTATTAGCCTAGATTACTATGTGATGCGCACAGCATACAAGTATAGACTGGACCGCCTGAATTGGAACAAAACATTTCATGTTTGTTTATTTGAAAATGGTTTGATGGTGCTACTCGCAAGTAGGCTAAGACGTGGATTTGCCACCCTCGGGTGGGCTTAGAAAAGATGGTTTTGCCACTATCTAGTGGGCTTAAAACAAACAGTTGATGATTTATTCCAATCCAAGTAACCCAACCTTCACCCACAGGCATTCAGGCAGATATATCACATAAGCAATTAGCCTCATGGTAAGCATGCTATTCATGGCAGTCACTCACATGCATACAAGGATGCTAAAGCATAAAACTTACCGAGTACTCCAAGCCAAAACAGAAGCTAATTAGAAATCCATGCATGATCCAAATTATACAGAAATGCCTAATGCAACACATGTAAAATGCAACTATAGCAGGCTCGGCTATTCTAAACATGGCATATGAAATGCTACAGCTAACATGTATTCAACTTGGAAATTGAAATACAATGCAGTTAGTATGATGCGCCGAGCCCGGTGCATGCAAAACAGATGAATGAATGCAAACATGCTATCATACTGTATGCTAATTGAAATATGCCCTAATCTAACCATCATAAGCGGATAAATAAAAGGGAAGAAAGACGTGGGGTTGGAAGACATACAACATACACACGCACACTTATTACAATTATGCCCTCGCGCAGAGGGTCCGAATAAATAGTACAGTCCGAATAATACAGTCCAAATAATACAGTCCGAATATAAACAAATTCCTAATTAATTTATAAATTAACTAAGAAAGCTATAAACTGGCATGCAAGCCAGGGGCTGCCTTGACTCTGATGAATGATGTATGTTTGGGCTGCCTTGCGCGGAAATCTATTGGGATGCCCCGATTAGCCTCTGTTTTGCAATTATTCTTGGAAAGCGCGCCAAGCTCCGGGAGACTGCTGATTCTTGATTTGCTGCAACAGAGAGCAGGAAAGGGGCATAGCAATGTATTTTCACAAATGTATGCATGCCTCGATCCTCGTGCCACCAATCACGCATCTCGATGCATGATGGCCGAGGAGTCGAATTGTTCAACTCAATATAGAATGAATGCACATGAAAACAAAACAAAACCTAGACTCCATCATAGATAATCCGGAGTGTCGGTGACTGGGAAATTGAGACACGTTCCGTCACTCGGAGTACGAAACGTACCTCATTTCCCGTGCTCGGGCTAATTCCTATCCCAAGCACAATGCGATATGCATGATATGCACGAATGCAACTAAGATACAACCTAGCATGCACGATGCTATGAAATGGCATACACGATGCACGAAGTGACATGGCATACACAATGCGCTAATCATATAACCTAGCATACGCAATGCTATGAAATAAAATGGCATACACAATGCATGAAGTAACATGGCATACACAATGCGCTAACATACAACCTAGCATACGCAATGCTATGAAATAAAATGGCATACACAATGCATGAATGGACTTACACTAACATGAGTGGGCCTCAGCCACACTCACATAAGAGGCCATTAGATGAAAATGAGACACTCGAGATGCGTGCACACGTGCACGCAAACCGAGGACTGACCCTAAGGTACCAAATGCCACTCTAACAAGACATGGCAAGGCACGGAATATGGAATATTAGCATGCGAATTTCAGAGGCAAAAAGTGATGCAAAACAGCCCCGAATCATGAACACATGGCACCCGATGCAAGGAATGGTCCCGAAATGCAAGATTAAGCGCATGAAATGACTTGTAGCTACATCAAGCATGCATTATTTGATCATGATATGTGAAGACAGATTCAAGCCAGCCCCAAAACAAGCATGTTTGAAGTTTTAAGAAAGGACAAACAGTAAACACAAATAGGGAAAAACTAGCATGCAAAAATGGCCCTAAATGTGAGATAAAGAAGCAACTCACAGCTGCTGACCCCAAACAGATTAGGGCCCTTTAACAATATTGAAGAGGGGCCCAAAATAAGACCTTTTACAGTTGGTGGCCAGACCCAAAACAGCATATATACAAGCCAAAAATACTATGCAAAATATGACCAAAAAGAGGGATATAACACAAAGTATAAAAAGGATGCCTCAAACAGTAAAAGACCCTCAATGAAACATGAAGAGGGGGTCAAAATAAGACTGTTTTCAGTTATGAAAAGAGCCTAAAAACAGAAGCATAATAGCCTAACAAATCATGCAAAAATATGGCCAAAAGAGAGTTATAAAGGCAAGTAGAAGATAGAGGCCTCAAACAGCAATGAGCCCTTCAGCAATGTTGAAGAAGGGCTCAAAATAAGCCTATTCTCAGTTCATGACAGAGCTCAAAACAGTTTGTACATAGGCCAAAAATACTACGCAAGATAATGGCATACAAGGGAGATAATGAAGCAAGTGCATCAAGGAGGCCTCAAACAGTGAGAGGCCCTTAAAAAAAAGTGAAAAGGAGCTCAAAATAAGCCTAGTCTCAGTTAAGGTCGGAGCCCAAAACAGCGAGCAAATATGGCTAAGAAATGATACAAAAACGAGCTAAAAAGAGAGAAAATGGTGCTCACCCTTGAAGACTATGCCTTGGCACCCTTTTGGCTTGAGTTGCAGCACTCCTAGGCCTTGAAGAAGAACCTCCAGCTGCTGGAATGGAGGATGGAAGGGTAGGGCTATGGGTTGATGAAGAAAGGGATGTTGGACTTGAGGGTTTTTTTGCTTGGAAATAGAGAAGGAGAGGGATATAATGCAAAGGCTCTTAGGTGATTTTTCCAACCTCCAAACCTGCAGCTGGAGCTGCTATTATAAAGGCAAAAAGGGGGGGGGGGGTGTAGACACCCCATTTTTGACCAACCTTGAGACTCAGACGTCACCAGTTGAGCGCTTGGTGATATTGCATAATGTGCTCGTTCAGAAGTTTCAGAGTCTTGGCCGTGAGCCCTGCCTCTGGATTTCCGAACCCTCTTCTGTGCCTTGCCTCGGTTTGCGAACCAGGCTCGATTTTCTCTGTTTTTTTTCCTGAGGGGAGGGAGAGGTCCCGTAGACCATCTCTCAGTGGCCGTGGGCTACATGTTGTGGCTGTAGGCCATTTTTCCCATTTCGGAGCCCGGTTCTCAGTTTTCGGAGCTGTCAGGCCGTGTGCCTCGGTTCGGGACCGCTTAACCATCTCCTATTGCTCTGGTTTTTGGCGTACTTCTTATTTGTTCCCTTTTGAGGGACACTGAGGTCTGAGAGACCCACTTCGTGGCCGAATGCCACTTTCGGTGCTTAACAGGCAATTTTCGGGGCCCCAAACTGCGTGTTCTGGCCCCCGAACATTCGTTTTGCATCGGTTTTCGCTCATTTTTGGCAGGTACCTCTGTTTCATCACCAGGAAGGCCGTAGAAGGGTGAGAGGCCAGCAATTGTTTCAGCAACCAGTTATATATCCTCCGGCGCCCTCCGACGCCCGTTTTTCTCACTTCCGTGCCAATGTTGAACACCCTTGGGCCATTTTCTTGAACTTTTAACCATATATTTGTGTTGTACACACATGGGAGGACCCTAAAAGTTAGTGGCCGGCCAGTAATTCCACCTGACCCTTTTGAACCCTTCCTAAAAATGGCCTATTCTCTCTCCTGTTTTACAGTTGACAATTTTGAACCACAGGGCTGTGTTGAGGACACCTGGGAGGACAACAATTTGTGGTGGCCGGCCATTAAATCTTCTTGACCCTTTTGACCCTTGGCCGGCCGGCTATGGGAGGTGGCCGGCCGGCCATCTGAAGCTCCAAAAAGTGGCTGGCCATGATCCTTGCAAGGTGTACTTTACATCTATACACTTTTTCCCCCCCAAAAACCTGTATCCGGGGGGACAACTTTTGGGGGGAAAATTGGCTTGTTTTCCCCCCACTTTTTCCCTCCTTTTCTCCCCCTATTTGGTGTATATACTTGGCTGGCCAGGTCCGGGAGAAGGGTTACAAAAAATTCCCCTAAGAGCTCTTGCTTCATAGCTCCCTCTATCTCTCTCATTTCCTCAAAAATTCCTAAGTCCTACACCTCATTTCTTCATCACCACCAAGCACCACCACCACTACTCCATTTCCAGCAGTTTGGAGAGCTTTCTAGCAGCTAGGAGACATCACTTCTCAAGCCAATAAGCATCCAAAGACTTGTCTTCAAGGGTAAGCATCATTTCCCCTCTTTTGTGCTCAATTTTGTAACATTTTTCTAACCTCTTTTATTACTGTTTTGAGCTCCGACCAAAACTGAAAAGGTCATTTTTTTGAGCTCATTTTCTTATTTCATTAAGGGCTCAACACTGTTTGAGCCCCCCATATTGCACTTGCTTCATTATCCTTCTTATATACCGTTATCTTGCGTAGTATTTTTAGCCTATGTGTGATCTGTTTTGGAGCATTATGTAAACTGTAGATAGGCTTATTTTGAGCCCCTCTTCAACATTGAAGAAGGGCTCATCACTGTTTGGGACCTCCATGTGCCACTTGCCATTATATCCCTCTTTGGTCCCCATTTTTGCATGATTTGGCAGCCCATTGTGCTTCTATTTTTGGTCTTTTTATAGAACTGAAAATAGTCTTATTTTGGTCCATTCTTCATGTTTCATTAAGGGCCTTTCATGATTTGAGGCATATTCTATATACTTTGCGTTATATCTCCCATTTTGGCCTCATTTTTGCATAGCATCTTGGACATATTTGCATACTGTTTTGGGTCCGGACATCAACTGTAAAATACTTTATTTTTGGCCCCTCTTCAATATTGTTGAAGGGCCCCTTTGTGTTTAAGGCCAGCAACCACTACTTGCTTCTTTGGCCATCTTTTGGCCCATTTCTTGCATGAGAGTTTATCCATACCTGTGCTGGTTTTTGTGGTTTTCCATAAACTGTAAAAGATCATATTTTGGGCCCCTCTTCAACTTTGTTGAAGGGTCCTAATCTGTTTGGGGTCAGAAGCTGTGAGTTGTTTCATTATCTCACACTTAGGGCCATTTTTGCATGCTATTTTTGACAGTCCCGATAAAAGAAATAGTCCAAAAATATTACAGTCCGAATATGTATAACAATTCCTATTAATTAACAAATTAAAGCGCGGTAGAGAGAATAAATAAACTGGCATGCAAGCCAGGGAACTGCCTTGACTCCACTCCGGATGATGATGATGCATGCCCGGGTTTGCCTTTGCGCGGAAATCCATGACGATGCCCAATTAGCCTCTGTTTATACCTTTCTTGAATGAGCCGGCCAAGCTCCAAAAGGTTACTGATTCTTCATATTTTGCTGCAACAGAGAGCAGGAAAGGGGCATGCAATGTATTTTTTCACAGAATATATGCATGCCTCCGATCCTCGTGCCACCAATCACGGCGATATCCGATGGCATATGGCCGAGGCGAATCGTGCATTCATAATCGGATCATGAATGATGATGCACATAATAAAGCACAACAAGAACCTATAACTCCATCATGAAAATAATCCCCGGAGTGTCCGATGACTGGGAAATTGAGACACGTTCCGTCACTCGAAGTACGAAACGCACCTCGTTTCCCGTGCCCGGGCTAACTCCTATCCGAACAGGATGCCATCATATGCATGACAATGCATGAAATGCAACTTAAGATAAATCCTAACATTAAAACACACAATGTTATGGAATGGCTATACCGCTGCAATCGAGGTAATACACAAACGCGGGCATGACACAGCTATGCGATGAAATGGCATACGCAATGCAAATAATGGGCTTACACAACATGAGAGAGGCCTTAAGCCACACTCACACTAGGAAGGCCAATCAATGAAAACAGACAACATCAAAATGCGTGCACGCGTGCACGCGTGCAAATCCGAGGCCGACCCTCAGGGCACCGAAATGCCACTCTACATGAGAGATGGCAAAGACATGGAATATGCAATATGAAAACATGCAAAATCAAGAGGTAAAAGAGATGCGAAAAACAGCCCCGAAAACCACGGATAAATGAAACCCGATGCACTGAACGAGTGCCCGAAATCAATGGATTTTTGGCGCATGAAAATGGCCTATAGGCTATCCAAAACTGCAGCACAACTCTTGAACATGAAAAGATGAAAATACAGAGCAAGGAATACCCCTAAGATAAGCATTTTTAACAGTCAAAGCACTAGGCCAAACAGCAAAACACAAATAGGG
>NW_021038241.1:0-15976 GCF_004153795.1 Camellia sinensis | reverse complement strand
AGGAGAGTTTTGCTAACCGCTAGTTGCGTGAGTTATTCATTATCTTTTTCATAACCAAATTCTGAGACTACAATACTCATCTGGTTATTTGCCCATATCTATGCAAAACACACGATAACACTTTTAAAACTTGCCATTTTCGGATAGTTTTACGTATGCATTCACACTTAGAAGTTGGGAATTGGCAAATCCCATGTTAATTATATATAAAATTTCAGCATCTATTTTACAGGACACTCGTTTGGCGCGCACTTTGAAATTTGGAATTGAAAGTCCCAGGTCCCCGTTATCTCTCTCCAAACAACTATACATATATGCAATGTATTTATAAACATAATCACATATGGAGTACATTCCCCCTTTCCTCGCATCGCGATAAACATAATATACAATGTATTTACAACATAAGTCCATATTCCCAATGACACTAATAATGGATTAGCAATTAAATCGCCTAATCCTCTTGCAATTTTTCCTACAACAATCATAGCTATCCTCTTAACCGAATAGCCCCATACATTTATCTCTAAATAGATAATTCGATCTTCAAGATTAAATAAGTTTTTATTCACAATTCCAAAAGTGTAAAGATAAATACATGTACGGAAAGAAATAAAACGCTTTTCTCGTATAATCCTATTGATCAAAAGTCCTGCACTCCTCCTGTACGACGTCGCTTTACTCCTAAAAAACACAAACGTGAAGCTAGCCGGCGGGTGTGTGCCGGATACCTCTTCCCGATGCCTAAGTCAGCAAAATAGACAAATAGACAAAAAGCTCTGTGGAATAAATTCGAGAATCAAAGTTTGTTACCTTTCGTCTATCTTAGGTGATGTTGTGAAACTTTATAGGTTTCGCGTGGCACAAATCCTAGTAGGAACTCTTACTCCTCCATGTAGAGGTTCTTCCTAGGAAGTCAATAGCTCTTGAAGATAATGCTTATCCTTCAACACCCTTCACTGTTAAACCAATGAGATGGTTTTTACCATGGTGGACTCCAAATTATGACCGAGGTAAGCATGGCTATGCTAAGCCGCAGACTAGAACCGAGCTTAAATTTTAGCTGCGGCTCTTCTATACACTGCTCTTACCCCGGTTTCCTCCTCAAGTGCTAAACCATGGTATGTCTCCGACCGGATAACTGATACGTGGTCCCAACTGGGATAACTTTATGTGTGACGACCGAGCTTACCGTAAGCTCTTTGGGATTGGAGTAAGCCTTCAAAGGCCTCTTTTGGACGGCGGAAGTAACTTTATGGCCTTTTTTACTCAGCCCTTCTTACCGTGGCCCAATGAACGACGCCATTACCTAGCTCGGCCCAATTTGGTATATAAATTACCCTCTCCAATACATATCTAATTCACACATCTATGCCCATAACCCTTCCAATTTCCATTTTTCAATGCAAATTCGAATTATTGTAACAAATAATAATTTAATCAAATTAGGGGCAAAAAATCCCCTTTCATCATATATCAACCATTATATAATTCCAAACACCCAAAATAACTATTTGGCCCTATACAACCTTGTGTCCAAACCTCAAACCCACTTATGCGAATTTCATCAAAACCCTTTCTTTCATTTTCACACTACAAATCCTAGATTTGTCCCAAACCACAAACCAAATCCCATCATCTATACACAATGGCAAATAACTAAGCTAAAAACCATATTAGAGTGTAGAATTTTCCTACCTCAAGTGTAGAAGACGAACAACAAATCGAAATTCAAAGATACGAAACCAGCTCTTATTTGGATCAACAACGAAACTCTTAAAGCGCCTCCTCCTTAATTCTTAAAGACACTAAGGGTCCAGAACAGCAATGATTTAAGACAAAACCTTAGAGAAGAAAGGTGGCTTCTAGGAAGAGAAGCTGATGATTTAAGGGTTTTAGAGTGAAAAATGAGATCAAATATGCGTAAACAAGCGCTGCTTGTGTACTGATAGTACCACGCAGGCTCGCTCGAAGCGAAGGAGTTTTCTCGTTCGAGTGACCATACACAAAAAGGTCACACTCGCTCGAGCGCAATGAAACGTCGCTCGAGCCGTAGAATTTGAAAAGCATTCAGGTCTTGCTACCCAACACAAAAGCACGCTCGATGCGCAAGAAGCCTCACTCGATGCGAATGAAACATTTTAGACAAGGCTGGCTCCGAGCGTAAAGAAAGCTCGCTCGACGCGAAAAGAGGCCCAAAATCTGGGCAACAACCATTTGTACCAAAAAGAGAAACCACATGTTCCAAACTCACCCAACAAGTCCCAAAATTCAAATTCAAAAGAAATAAATGGAGGAAACAAGACATAGACAACAATAATTCAAATCACGGAACCTGAGTCCAGAACACAAATAAAAGATCGGGGTAAACTGGAATCGCTATGAAACCTCCCCATCTTAGAAATTTCGTCCCGGAATTACAAATCAGGCTCTAAAACTAAATTGAACTTTCACAACTAAGTTATTCCTACAAGTTCAACCCATGAACCTATTCTCCGGTCACTTATTTACAATACCGACTCGATTCACAAGTCCCAAATTAAAAAATGAAAATTTTTCAATTTTTCCAAAACATTTAATAATGTTATAAAACCAAAATCCAAATTTTCAAAATAATTGTAACTAGCAATATACAATCCTTCCAAATATGATACAACCATCATCATATTCCAAATTCCTCAAAACATAAGGAATGTTTATATTGAATCCATGTTCCTTCCCCAAACACCATAACATATACAACGTTTTCGAATAAGTTAAAAACATATACAATAACTTAGAATTTTTCATTATACAATAATTTCTCTATACATGCTCATGCATCAAATAAACAAATCCGGATATTTCTCTCGAACTTCTAATTTACATTCCAAGTCGCTTCCTCGACTCGTGATGTTTCCACAATACTTTTACCAAAGGGAATAACATGCCTCAGCAAAACTTGGTCCCGGCTATCCAAGACTTCCACTGGGTCCTCCCTCATACGAGACATCCTCATCTACCTCTAAGTCGGTCCAATCCAACATCGTAGCGATGGATCCGGCCATATTTTCGAAGCGTACAAATATGAAACACGTCATGAACCCCGGAAATTTGTGGCGGTAATGCCAAACGATAACGCAACCTCCCCAATCCGTTAAAAAGATTCTCAAAGGGCCAATAAAACCGAGGGGACAAACTATCCAAATACATTCCAACTCATCAACCCCGTCTAGGTGATATCTTCAAAAAGAACATGATCTTCCACTCAAAAGAAAAAGGTCTGCCTTCTAACGGTCAGCATAACTTTTCTGGCGACCTCTGAGCCGTAACTAACGCTCTTATGGATAAATGCAACTTTCTCCGTAGTTTCCTAAACCAACTCTGGACCCTAACAAAGGGGCATCACGCCACTTCGGCCCAACAACACTGAGTCTACAACAAACGTGTCGATCTATCAAGGCCTCAAATGGTGCTATACGACAATACTCGACTGGAACTGTTATTATATGCAAACTCCACTAATGTAGGTGTCTCTCCTGGAACCACACTTAAAATCAAGGACAAGCAGCCTCTAGCATATCCTCAGGTCTGGAATAGTGACGCTCAGCTGCTCGTCAGTCTGAGGATGGTACGACAGTACCGAAAGTCAATCTAGTGCCATGCACTCTACAAAACTCTGCCGACAATCAAAGCAGTGAAACACGGAATCTCTTCTGAAACAAATCGTCACACGGACCTGTGCAACCTCACTATGTCCCTAATGTACAGGTTGGCGCAGATAAATCTACGAGTCAACTTACGCGGCATGGGAATAAAATGCACCGATTTAGTCAATCAGTCACGACCACAAAATGGCATCACTACCTCTCGCGTTGAGTTCTCAAGAAAGACCCACAACGAGTCCATCGTAACAATGCCTCCCATTGCAGCTCTTCACTCAGCTATAGAAAGGGTTGCAACAAGTCGCTGGCCTCTGATGCTGCGTCTTCACTTGTTGACAAGTAAGGCATTTTTGATATAAATACAGCCACATTCTTTTCAATAGCCTCTCCACTAAAAATGGCGACTAAGATCATGAATACATCTTTGTGGCCTCCAGATGCATCGCAAGGCACGAATGATGAAACTCTTAGAGTACTTCCTCCAGCAAGATTTCGGTACACAACAAACGGTCACGGTATCTCACACTTAGGTCGGGGATACACAGTCCAACCTCTTTCTACTTCCCATGGAAAATCTTCTTTCTCGCGGAACGATTCAACCTAAAGGTCACCCTGTTTGTTCTTCTAATACTCGATTCACAAGTATAAGGATATGTGCAACTACTGAAAAATAAAGTTGCAGCTGTAGATACCCCATTTTTGCGCGTCCTCAAGAACTTGGACGTCCAATCCGTTTGACCTCGATGATTATCCATGTTTGTGTTCGTCTTGAGTTCTCAGAGGTTTCGGCCGCGCGCCTTGCCTCAAGGACCTCTTACTTGTTTGTTTTGTGCTTGGTTATGGAACCAAAACACTTGTGTTTTTGCTTTTATGGCAGAGAATGGTTTGTTGGCCATCCTTACATCTCACCGTTTGGCTATGGCCTTTGAGGCCACCGGCCCTGTTTTTTTGTACTAGCCAAAGGTGTTGGCCGGTTCGGTCAATGTTCTTGGTCGGCCGCCATTATTTTGGTCGATCAAGTCACTTTTTTCTGGCCGAGACCTTGTTTTTTAACTTCTTGAGGAAGCTTGAACCTTTTGAACCCTTGTTTTAGCTTCTTGAGGGAAGCTTGAACTTTTTGAAACCCTTGTTTTAGCTTCTTGAGAAAGCTTGATCTTTTGAACCTTTGTTTTAGCTTCCTCGAGGAGCTTGGACCTTTTGAAACTTGTTTTAGCTTCTTGAGAAGCTTGAACCCTTTTTGAACTTTTTTTAGCTTCTTGAGGAACTTGAAACGCTTTTTTTTTAGCTTCTTTGAAGTAGCTTGAAACCTCTTTAGCTTCTGCCAAGAAGCTTGAACCTCTTTAGCTTCTTGGAGAAGCTTGAACCTCTTTAGCTTCTCCAGAAGCTTGAACCGCTATCTTGTTTCTCTATAAGAGAGGGCCTCACCTCCTTTAGAGAGGTTCCAAATTTTTGGTCCAAAGGCTCAAGATATATATCTCTCTATATCTCACTATTTTGAGCTTCCAAAGTGCTTGGTTTCTTGACTCACCTTTACACCACAACTCCTAAGCACATGCACTCCACCACTCATCTAAGGTTCTTGAAGGGTCTTTGGAGGGCTCAAAATTGGGTTTTGGTCCAGAAAATCCTGCTGATTTTTTGCTAAGCTACGAGGGAACTCCTTTTTCGCTCTTTTATTTCTTATTTTTGCACAAGCTTTAGCCCTATCTTGCATGCTGTTTTTGAGCTAAACTGATAAAAGTTCTATTTTTTGCAATGCTTTTGAACTTTGTTTAAAGATCACTTTTGTGTTTGGGGTTGTTTCCCCCTCTTGAGGCCTTGTTTGGCCTCATTTTGTGCCCTTTTTTTGTGAACTTCGGGACCACTTGTATTGGCCTTCTCACGGCACTGAAATCTAGAAGGGATTTCAGTGGTGGGGATGAATGTTTTGGAGGTCTAAGAAGGAGAGGCCATCCCTCTCCTTATTGTCTGTTGTTTTACTTGCATTTTTTGGTCCTTACAAATGAGCCTATAATTTGCAGCTTCCAAGCCTTGTTTCAGGCCATTTTTGGTGACTTTTAGGACCTGCCTAGACTCTGTCTAGGGCTAGTTTGGTCACCTGGACTTGTCTCTTGCATGTGTAGAGTTAATCCCATTCATACCTCATCAAAGTGGCACCTCATTCTTGCATGTATGGGTCATGTGTCAATGGGTTTTTTGGCCATCATTTGGCATTGCCATGCTTCTATTTTTAGCTGGTTTGGTAGTCCCTCACATGCTTCATATGCTTGTAGTGTAACTCATGCTTACTAGCTTAGAATGCATGTGTTTTGGCCCTCCATTTCTAGACACTTTTGGTTCCATGTTCAAACATGTTTTGTTCATATTTTGGGCTGCCTTTGTTTTGTTTTTAGGCCTCTTGGTTGATTGGTGTTTGCCATGAATGGTTTGTAGTGTAATAGCCTTGCTTACCTTTGAGTTTTGGGGTCCCTTGCATGCATTGCTTGAGGCATTGTAGTGTTTTGCATCATTGAATATGATATTTCAGAGCTTATATGTGTGTCATATTCTCATGTTTATCATGCTTCATGTGTTTAAGAGTTATGCTTTTTATGCCTCATTTATGGACCGTTGCATGAGCTTCATCTTTGTGCATTTCCGAGCCACCATCCCAACACATTTGGCCACTGATTTTGGTATGCTTGAGAGCTACCCATGTTAGTGTATAGTCCATTTCACCATGTTCTTGCATGCTTGTTTCATTTTTGCATGTTGTTGCATGCTATACATGTCCACATGTTTAGGTTGTATGCCTATTGTATATTGCATGTTAACATGCTCATGTTGCATGAGATTGTTGCACACTTGAGTTATTTGCATGCTTGCTTGCTTGCCTAGGTTGCATTGCATTGTGTGTGCATCTCTTGTCTCTTGATCAATCATGATGGAGGTTGGGTCCTTATGTGTTATGTGCATTTCATTTGACATTAAATTGCAGACTTGGCACCTTTGGCCATCATGCATTGAAATGCATGATTGATGGCCCGAGGGTCGGGAACCATACTCCTTTGAGTCGTAAACATGATAAGGAGTGTGGTGGTGCAAACATTGCTTTGAAAATGCTTTGCCATGCTCTGTCTGTCCCGCTGCTGTGTCAAATAGGATTCTACAGGAATAGATGGCAGTCAGCCATCTCCAGTGCCGGCCGGCTATCCATATTTGGCCGAGAGCTTCATTTGTGGTCGATGACCACTTTCCCATGGCCGGTGACCATTCCTATTGGCCTGGTGACATCCCACATGTGTTCAGGGAGTGTTCCAGAACCAACCTTGGGACTTGTTGTAATTTTCAGAGGCATAAAACAGTGTAAACAGAGGCAGCATGAGTGTGGGTGTCGAATTTCCCGAGTGAAGCCGAGCGTGCATGCAATGCACCCCTCTTCCGAGACTGTTTTACTGCTTTCAGTAGCTTAATTGATTTGTTAATTAATTAAGTCATTTTTGTAATTAATTAATTAGCTATCAGTTAGCTAGTTTGTATTATTCTTTCGGTCCTCCGAGAGAGGGCAAATTGTGTAATAAGCGTAGCATGTGTGTGATGCATGTCTTCCAGCCCACGTCTTTCTCCCTTTTATTTAACCGCTTACAATGGTTAGTTTTAGGGCACGTTTCAATTAGCATACTTATGATAGCATGTTTGCACACATTCATTCGTATTGCATGCACTGGCTCGCCACATCATGCTAACTGCATTGTATTTCAATTCCAATTTGAATACATGTATCAAGTTACATTTCACATGACATCTTTAGAATAGCCGAGCCTATTTCTAGTTGCATTTTGCATGTGTTGCATTAGCCATCTTAACATGAACTAGGATCATGCATTTGATACTAACTAGTTTCTGTTTTGGCTTGGGTACTAGGTAATCATTTACGCTTTAGCATCCTTGCATGTGTGTGAGTTTACCATGACAGCATGCTTACCATGAGGCTATTTGCGTATGTGATATAACTGTCTGAATGCCTGTGGGTGAAGGTTGGATTGCTTGAATTGGGACAATTCATTGAAATCCGTATTTTAGCCTACTTTGCGAGTAGCAAAACTCAAACTATTTTTCCGAACAAACGATATGTAATGCTTGTTCCAAATTAGGTGATCTAGTCTATACTGTTTTGCTTGTGCGCATCACATAGTAATTCTAGCTAATTAACCGAATAAGAACACATGTGTTTTCAAAAAAAATAAGATATCATGTTTAGTAGTGGCCGATCTTTGATCGGGCGAACGGGGTGCTCATAGCTGACCTTCCCCAATCGTACCCAAGTTCCCGAGCCGAGGCAACTTTGGTGATGACGGACACGTGGCCTTAGGCAACGAGTCAGGGTTTCCTAAATTTCTCAAAAATAAAATATTGGTGGTGACTCTGTATCTGGTAAAGCCAGTCCATGTTTGGCACTTCTTTTCTAAAAATCTGTTTTCCAAAACGATTTGCCAGATTTGGACTCTTTGGTGATTTATCAGTCTCGCATTGCACTTTGCGAGATCAGATTAAGAACCGTGACATTGAGTCCTGAACTGTAGTGAACCCAATGAACAAAACGGGATTCCCTTCCGGGACGTTCGGGGACATCCACACAGACTCAACAGACTCGCCTAGATGCAAGTCAAACTCATTAAGAGTACCCAACATTTCCCATTCTTGGATGGCGATAGAAGCTACACCGCTAACTGGCTTTCTACTCAAAGCATTGGCCACAACATTGGCCTTCTCAAGATGATAATACAAATCAAAATCATAATCCTCTATGAATTCCATCCACCACCTCTGCCTGAAACTTAAGTCTTTCTGTGTAAACAGATATTTCAGACTTTTGTGATCAGAGAACACTTCAAATTTCTTACCATATAGATAGTGTCTCCAAATCTTCAAAGCAAATAACACAACTGCTAACTCTAGGTCATGGGTGGGGTAATTTTTTTCATGTGTTTTCAACTACCGTGAGCCATAGGCTACTACTTTACCTTCCTGCATCAATACACAACCTAGACATTCTCATGAAGCATCACAATAAACTGAATAACTCAAACCCCTCTCTGGTATAATCAATACTGGAGCAGTGGTGAGTCTAACCTTGAGCTCTTGTAACAACTTTTCACAAGTCTCACTCCACACAAACTTGACTTCTTTTCTTATCAACTTAGTCAAAGGTGAAGCTAGTCTGGAGAAATCTTTCACAAACCGACTGTAATACCCAGCCAACCCCAAGAAACTACGAATCTCGAAAGCATTCTTAAGTTGTGCCCAATCTTGTACTGCCTCTATCTTGGATGAATCTACAGTCACCCCTTTCCCTAACACTACATACCCTAGGAATTTAACCTCCTCCAGCCAAAAGTCATATTTCCCAAACTTAGCATACAACTTATGGGCTCTAAATAACTCAAGTACTATTCGTAAATGTCCCTCGTGTTCCTCCTCAGAAGGTGAATAAATCAAATTGTCGTCCACAAAGACAACCACAAAACGATCTAGGAATTCACAGAAGATTTGATTCATTAAATCCATAAACACCGTTGGAGCATTAGTTAGCCCAAAAGGCAATACAAGAAACTCATAATGGCCATACCGTGTACGGAATGCCATCTTCGGGATATCCTCCTCCCTTACCCTCAACTGATGATAACCTGATCTCAGGTCTATCTTAGAGAAATAACAAGACCCATTCAACTAATCAAGCATATCATCTATACAAGGCACTGGGTACTTATTCTTAATAGTAACTCAGTTCAACTTCCTGTAATCAATACAAAGCCGTAATGCTCCATCTTTCTTTTTAGCAAAGAGAGCCGGCGCTCCCCAAATTGAAGTACTAGGGCGAATAAAACCCTTATCTAACAATTCCTGGAGTTGAATCTTCAACTCACTCAATTCAGCAGGTGCAAATCTATATGGAGCCATAGAAACCGGTGCCGTGCTAGACACTAAATCAATAGAGAACTTGATCTCTCGGTGAGACGGTAAACTGACAAGATCCTCAGGAAAAACATCCGAGTATTCACAAACTACTCTCGGCAATTCAACCCGAATTTCATCACACCCACTACTAAAAAAGCTAGCAAGGAGACAACTAAGTTCACTCTGCCCACGTGGATCATATACTGGTGATAAGACTCTATCCACCCAATCTCCCAAGAAATAAAAGCAATCACCGCTCAAGGTACATACAGTAACCTTCTGACAGTAGCAATCTATAACAGCCCGGTATGACAATAACCAGTTCATACCCAATATGACATCAAAACTAAGCATGCCAATCAATACAAATGCAAAATGTAATCAACGACAAGCAACCTTGATGTCACAACCCTGACATTCCTGTGTCAAGATAGTCTGACCACCAATATGTGATTCTACACAAATAGGAGATGCTAACTGTGCCAACTCTAAACCCAAAACTGGTGCAAACGCATACGAAATAAAAGAATGGGATGTACCCATATCAATCAACACATTAGCAACTGAATTGCAAAACAAAAAGGTACCTCTCACTACAGAAGGATCAGGTACAAGATCTGGCCCTACAACTGTATACATACGTCCAGTAAGCCTCTACTCAACCTGCTCACCCCTTGGAGCATAAGCCTGATGCAAAGACTGAGCCGAAGAGGCTCTCTGATTTGCCCTCGATGACTGTGCTGACTGTGTTGGTTGGTAACTCTGTGTCTGTCTTGAGCTAGAAGCACTAGGTGTATCACCCAATTATGGGCAAAACCTCTTCAGGTGCCCCGCCTGCCCGCACTGATAACAAGTGAGCGGTTGGCCTCTTCCCTGACTCTGGCTCTGGCTCTGAAAATGAGCCAAAGATGATGCTGCTCGCTGTCCTCCTCCTTTCTGAGGACAAGCTGGAGACTTGTGGCCTAACTGACCACACTTAAAGTAAGTAAAATCTCCCTGCCCACCTCTCCCAGAACCCAAACTCAGTATTGGAAAAGTGAACCTCGACTGAGTTCCCTGGGACTGCTGAGGGTAGGAACCCCTCTACCTCTTACTGTCTCCCTGCCTATCCCGACTCCTCCTAGAGCCCCTCATCCTTTCATCTTCTGCCTGCATAATAGTTTCAAGGTGTGCTGCAGACTGCACAAGGCGTCCATAATCTCTAATCATGGAACGGGCAACTTTATACATTAGCCCGGTCCTTAACCTCTTTTCAAACTCCAAACAACGACGCTCCTCAGTCGTCAGCAACTCAGGTGCAAACCTCGACAGACTAGTAAAGGTTGCCTCAAACTCAGCCACTGGCGTGTTCAACTGCAACAATTTAGAGAATTGATCTCTCAACTTCTCCCTAACCATGGTAGGTAGAAATTTTTCCTGGAAAGCCTCAACAAAAGCCTCCTAAGTTCCTCAAATGCGCCCACGCGCATACTTCCACCACTGACCCGCATCTCCCTTCAACTGGAAAGACGCCAAGGTCACTTTCAACTGATCATCCTTGATGCCAAGCATCTCGAATGTCTTCACTAACTGTTCTAGCCACTCATCTTCCTTCAATGGCTCCTTAGGATCACCTAAAAACTCATCCGGATTCGACCGGAAAAACTCTCTTTTTAAGAAAGATGGCCCTATTTCAGCTACTTAGGCCTGGACTTGATTCTTAGCTTGGAGGATGTCCATAGACTCCCTAAATGCTCCGGGTATTTAGCGGGCTAAGGCGTCTACAGCCTATTGATTAACTGGTTCGGCCACATTGGCTTGACTAACTCCTTCTTCCTGTGCCAAAATATCTTCCGGTAAAGGCACCTCATGTCTTTTAGGCCTACCACACCTATTTCCACCACGCCCACGTCCTAACATCCTAATAAAGGTAACAACAAGTATTAGTACATTTTCAAACGTGCCAAGGCTAACTCACTTGCGTTCTAATACATTAGACAACAATAAATCACTCCACATAGACATGTAATCACATAAACACATACGAATTTCCTTCCTAGATAATGACCCTCCCACGGCATTGCTAGAGTTCCAATTAGAAATAACAATGATCAAGTGCTCTTCTAATAGGACTTCCACAAACCCGTAGACTCAATCACCATCTTAGGAACAAAATTCCATACGCACATAATCACATAAGCATGTTATCACATAAACATACAATACATGCTAACATCTTAATCAAGTGAGAAAAACCCATTGTGGTACTAACCACTTCCTACGTACCCAAAGTATTCAAACCCGGTACGCTCTGATACCAAGTTGTAACGCCCCCAAAATGATATAATAAAGATAACTCATATGCGAAATAAATATGAGAAACAACATACTTTCATATATCAGAGTTTACTGTTTAACAACCAGTTAAATGTCATGTAGGCTTACATCTTTCCCAGCCATTGCTTAGTTACACAAATTGAGTCTTGCTCATTACAACTTATGCCCTTGGCTTTACAAATAACAAACATACACACATAATGCATAATTAAGAAGCTCTTGCTTCCCGAAAGTCCATCCACGCTATTTCATTGGAGGAAACATTTCACTTGCACCTGAAAATGATGTTCCTGTATAGGGTGAGCCAACAGCCCAGCAGAGATAATCTAACATAATATATGAGGTTTAGCAAAGGTATAAATACTACATGCATAATAATACCAATACTAAAACATCCACAAGGCCTGCATATTCGTATGCCACTAAGACCTAACCTCATTTCATTTTCCTTCAATTTATTTCCAGTTCATATATGCTACCCAATTCATGAGTTAAATTCATTATCTTTCAACAACCAAACTGAGACTACAACTTAATGGTTTTTCCAACTATGCAAAACACACATAAACACTTCAAACTTGCCATTTGGATATTTCGCCTAAAGGAATCGGCACTCATTTATATATAAATTTTCGAGTCTTTCACCCAGGACACTCTGGCCAACTTGATTTAAATGGAGTCCATCCCTTTTCTCCTCCCAAACAACTATACATATGCAATGTATTTATAAACATAATCACATATGGAGTACATCCCCTTTCTCCTCCCAATAAACATACATATATAATGTATTTACAACATAGTCATATTCAATGACACTAACAATGGATTAGCATTAAATCGCCTAATCCTCATGCTATTTCTACAACAATCATAGCTATCCTCTACCGATAGCCCAATACGTTTATCTCTAAACAGTTATTCGATCTCAAGATAAATAGTTTATTCACAACTTCCAAAAGTGTAAGATAATACATATCTAATTTCACCATCTATGCCCATAACCTTCCAATTTCACGTTTTCAATGCAAATTCTAATTATTTATACAAAATAATAATTTAATCAAAATTAGGGTAAAAATCCCCCTTTCATCATATATTAACCCAAACACCAAAATCAACTATTTTGGCCCTATACAACCTTGTGTCCAAACCTCAAACCCACTTATGTCAATTTCATCAAAACCCTTCTTTTCATTTCACACCCAAATCCTAGATTTTGTCCAAACCACAACCAAATCCCATCATCTATACACAATAGCAAATAAACTAAGCTAAAAACCATATTAGAGTGTAGAAATTTCCTGCCTCAAGTGTAAAAGACGAACAAGCAGATCGAATTCCAAAGATGATGAAACCAACTCTTACTTGGGATCAACACGAAGCTTTGAGCGCCTCTACCCTTATTCTTAAGAGCACTAGGGTCAAGAACACAATGGATTTAGATGAAACCTTAGAGAAAAGGTGGCTTCTAGGGAGAGAAGCTGATGATTGAGGGTTTGAAGAGTGAAAAATGAGATAAAAATGCAACAAAACGCGCTGCTGGTGTACTGATGTACACCAGGTTCACTCGAGCGGAGCGGATTCTTCGCTCGAGCGACCAGACACAAAAAGGTCGCCTTGCCTCGAGCTCAAGAAATGTCGCTCGAGCGTAGAATGTGAAGCTTTAGGTCTGCGTACCCAATGCAGACGCACGCTCGAGCGCAAGAAGCCTCGCTCGAGCGAAGAACATTTAGACCAGGCTCGCTCGAGCGTAAGAAGCCTTGCTCGAGCGAAGAGGGCAAAATCTAGGCAATAACCATTTGCACCAAAAGACAAACCAACCTGTTCCAAACGTCGCCCAACAAGTCCCAAAATTCAAATTCAAATAAATAAAGGGAACAAGACATAGACAATAATATTCAATCACAGAACCCGAGTCTGGAACACCAATAAAGATTGGATAAAACCAGGATCGCTATAATTCGCTCAATAGCAGCAGTGAAAGGTTGCACCCAAACACAAGCCACCTTTCCAAAATTTTTCAATCCAAATAGATCAATCACGCTGCACCAGCATAAGATGACCCTCCAGCATCAAAAACAAAGCAAAATAATTCTCCCTTTCTTTTGTAGCCAAGAACTACATAAAGCTCGACAGAAAATGTATTGGTCAACATATTGCACATAGTAGGTATTCAACCCTGCTCAACAAGCAGATCATTTAAGTAACAATAGTAAGTAAAAAAAAAACCTAGTTAGCATTATTCCTCTTACCTGAGAGTGTGGAAAAAATTAAGAAAATAACAATGCAAGAAAGTTCCACTTCAATCAAAATAGATAGATAGCAAAGCAATATGTTTATAATTCCGAGCTGTATTATCATTGTCTAGTATTTCTAAGAACCAAACACAGAGATATATCATAAGGAAATAAAATCCTTGAATTCTTCTAGATTCGGTCAAAAAGCTACATAATGTTTTATATGCATTGGCGCAACCAAATGAACTAAGAATATGATTATGAAGTTAACACCTAATTAAATTTCATGCAAGGCCAAAATCCACTACAAGTTTGTGTGAAGATAAAGTCTTTCTAAATGAATCAAAATTTTGGCATTTTTGCATAAATTTAACAATCTTCCTTTACTTGAAGATGAATATAGGTTGCCGCAAATGCAATAAGCTATATAGAACCATGAAGAACAATAAAAATAAAATAATAATCTATCTTATTATATAAGGAAAGCGACTTTTTAGTGAGAACACTGTTGTACGAAGCTATACTGCATAATAATTCTCATGGTCTCACTAATTGTTCTTAATTTATTTAATTTATACAAACACAATGTTAAAAAAAATTCCATTGGTTAGTTTCATTTGATTGATACATTGCCACTATCGGAAAAAGAAGAATAAAAAAACGAGTCACTTTTACTCATATTAATGGATCTTTACTCTCACCTAAATATGAGGACCTTGTGAGGTTTCAATATCTCATACGTAATATTCTTGATTTTCTTAATTTAAACGATTATGAAAATAATTTATAAAAATCTCATTGGCTAGCTTGTTATTGATAATTCCACATCGAAAAAGTAAGAGAAAAAAAAATGAGTGTTTTACTCATATAAAGAACCTTATATTTCTCATCCCACTAAATGAGGAGCGTTGTATAATATAAGATAGATAGTGAAACAAAGCCTTATGAGAGTTTCAGATATCTCATTACTAAATTTCTTAATTTTAAAACCAATTTAGGAAAAATTTTCATTGGTTAGCTTTTTATTTGGATAATCCCGAGCATCCAGGAAAAGAGAAAAAAAAAGAGTTGTTTACACAGTATAAAAAGGAAATTCTTATACTCTCATCCTTTAGTAATGGGCATTGTGAGAGTTTCAATATCTCTTATACTTAAGTTTTCTTTGATTTTCTTAATTATAAACAATTAAGAAAAATTTTCATTGGCTGCTTTTTATTGATTAATCCCACATCGAAAAAAAAAGAAAAAAAATGAGTTCATTTTACTTCATATAAAATGAATTTTATTACTTCCCAACCCATTTAATATATAGTGTTGGGCATATTCAATTCAATTATAGGTTTAAATTTTAAAAAGTGTTAATTAATTAAGTTGATGAAGACCTAAACTGGATTAGGGCTAAAAATTCATTTTTGATTTTGGATTGCATTTGTTGGTGTTAATTGGCGATTTTAGCGGTTTTTATCCAAAAAATTATATTGATTTAGATTTGTTTTGATTCGAAAATGAACTTAAAAGATTGAATCTGAGATTTTTTAAAACAGAAAATTTGAAAAACTGAGGGGATTTGCTTGGATTAAGGAAAAAAATTAAAAAAAAACTTTTCCGTCCCAAAAATAAAAAATTTGTTTTTTAAAAAACTTTTATTTTTGTTTTAATAAAATTTTTTTTTTTCCCCCCCCACCCATTCGGGGGGGGGGAAAAAAAAGGGGGAAAAAAAAAAAAAAAAAAAAGAAAAAATTTTGTTGAAGTTGGGTTTTCCCACTTATTTTAAGTGAATTCTTAAAATAGTGTAGTATTTGTGTATATTTCATTCAGACAGTTAAATCTCTCTCTTTT
>NW_021038239.1:0-22554 GCF_004153795.1 Camellia sinensis | reverse complement strand
AATTCTGTTTAGTGAATAGGGTTGTTAAAGGGATCTCTTAATCCATTTTTGTGGTTGACTTTTTTTTAGCCCGATGCTCAGAGCCAACACTCTGTGTACTTAAATGTATAATAAAATAATGAAGAGATGATAACAATATTTGTAAGAAAAAAAAATATTTAGGTATATATTAAAACATCAATAAAGATATCAACAAACCACAGGAGAAGCAAAAAATTATTAGGAGAGTCTGATCATAGTAATTTGTATTTTTGGGTAATGAGAGTGTTGGAAACTGAAGTTAAAATTATCTATGAAAGAAATGTTTCCTAAACAAAAGACAATAGTTATCCAAAAAATCTCTATAATTCTCAAGATAGAGACATATTATGTTAAGTGTAAATCCAGGAAATTTAAAAAATTGCTTAAATTTAAAAAGTGAGAAATTCGAGGAGGTATAAATGCGAGGTTAATTAAACCGACACAAATAAGAAATAAAGATACAAATATTGGTAGAGTTTCTTAAAATAAAGAACTTCGACAGACATGCATAACGGTAACTAGGTAGCAAATATATACTAGAGACGTAAGTATGAGACCCAGGATAAGAGACTATAGAAAAAAAAGTATGACAGAGAAGGTCGTCTTTTTGGAGTTGTGCATGAGTATTGGCAAGACTTAAAGACTATGAGCTTACGTTGTGTTTCCTCAAGAAGACTACACGGTTTCTCCTGCATTTGCTTAGTAGGATGAAAAAAGTCTGGTGGTTCCTGTGTACCATCTCAGTCTTAAAACGTTTCTCCTCAGTTTGTCATGCCAAGCTAATAGAATCTCTTTTTGTATCATGGTCTCAAGAAGTTCAACTACTCCTGTAGCTCGAGAGGAGGAACTCCCGAATGTAATAGAACGAGATCTATTGAGAAAAATGATTTTATGCAAATATATGTTCTCTGTTGGATGCAATACTTTGTCATTACTATATACAAATTTTAATATTCAAAAATCAAGAAAAAAACTGTTTCATTTAATTATGTTTGCATGAACATGCATTGTATATATTTCCTATCAAGCAATTTATCACTCCACATGCTGTTTGTTGACACAAATAATTAATTTTACTGCCAAACGCTTTAATGTGCAATCTCTTCTTTGGGTGATTAGGATAGAGGTCTGCAAGTTGAATTGGTAGGCATGCTCATTTGTATATGCATTTACTGGCCTGTTCTGCTTAAATAATTCGCACTCCTCGTAATGAATATAGTACCTTTGTGTTCCCATCTTAATAACTACGTTAGTGAGTATCATGTGATGCAGGATGTCATTGGTATACACTCCACCTCTCGGAAGAGTGCTCGAGATGATACTACAGAGCGTAAGGTATTTGAGCAACGATGTTGTCTTATATAACACGCCATTTCTAATTCCGTAACCATACGCTAGAACGCCAACGTAGACGTTGTGGAAGTTATCGCTATGTTTAACGCCAGCTTTGCAGTGTGATAAGATTCACAGGTCTGTAGCGCTGCTAAAGGAGTATTTGGCTGTCCACGCGGTTGTAACGGTTCGTACGCTGCTTCTGTTTTAATCACATAAGCTAGATCTAATGCTTGTACCTTCCTCTAATGTTTACAGTGATTTGGCTTTAGCACAAGCTCCTTCGCTAATCATGCTCCTCTTTTCGACTAAACATTCCCTAAAAAAAAGAGAAAGACCAAAAAAAAGTTGAGGCAAATAAATAGGGGAAGACAGATAGAGAAGAAGAATTGTTCCTAGGCTCGAGAACTACTGTTTATTAGAAGTTGTGATTGGAATGCGTACACAAATATGCATTTACCCCTATTCGGCTACTATCACTCAACATTCCCTATTAGATTTGGTGTGGGTTTATTTCGAGTATTATGTTACGTTATGAAAATAATAATGAATAATAATACTCACAGCTTCGTCGCCATTCATTTATAATTCAACGTGATTGTATGTTTGACTCTTAGACAACATCTCTACATCAATCCTATTCATGCGTCGAAAGTATATGTAATATTTGTGAGCATTTTAGGGGAGCCTTTTTTCTATTCTCCCTTACTTTGTCACGCGAAATTTATCTTAAGTATTAATTGGACTAGTTAGTTAGCCTGATGATTTTTGTATAATATAAAGTCATTAATTATGAAAATAAAATGTAACAAACTCACCTATTTACTTATCGTCTGTAAATTTCTAAAAATCTGAAATATAGCGTGGAAGTCAGATGAACTTAAAAATTTTATTGGAAAATGAATCAATATGCTTGCATCTCTCTTAACAACTCCCAATCTCTACAGCAGATATGATAGTCAGTTAGTTGACATGAGAGAGATCATAAATATTTACCGCTATCTCTGTGTGAAAGCTGTTAAGTTTCATGAATTGTGAGTGTCGAAATTCAAAAATTCATCTCAGTTATCCTCTCACGTCTCTAACCTGCCAAGTGAGCTTTACGCTGATTTTGGTAACAGTTCCGGCCCTTTCTACACCCATGCTATCATGACACACCGCAAACACCCTGCCGCCAATCCGATTTAGCAACAATCGCACAACTCGACAAATAATCCTTGGAATTACAAGTTAGCGTTAGAGACGAACTGTCAACCTGGACTTTTTCAAGAACCTTGGCTAAGAGTAATTGGAGTAGTAAGTGGGGCTGTGTGAGCTTGCACTGCAAAAGGACCACAGATATACAACACCAAATCAGAGAGTTCGTGGGAACTCTCATGTAAGACTAAGACGCACCATGCTGAGATAGATTGAGCACAACATACTCCTTCACCAAAAAAAGAAGTGAAATATAATAGTAAGACCTATGTGGTTGTACCATTGCATGGATCAGGCTACTTTCATAGTTACCAGCACGATCGATTATAGTCACAGCTAATAGCTACTAAGACTCTATCGTAGATTAATCGCTCAAAAGGCGCCGTATCCACTCAACCACTATGGTCATATACAAAAAACAGGTAAAAGAAAAAGAACCTACCTTCGACTCCCATAAACGCACGATTACTTACTAATCAAGCAAAGCTTTATAACCAGTACTTCTTCCAACAGGACATGTCATATATAGAGGATAGTAACACAGTAGTGATTAGACTAACACAACATAATAGCTCATCAATCTTTGTAGGGATCTCAATGATAAAGATAAAACTCCTAAGAGCCCTCATCCCGTCTTAAATCTCAGAATGGAGGAGCGTCGATCACGTGCCTAGATCTACACTGACTCATGTACCTTCAATCCTAACGAAAATTAATCTCGTGATGAGCGGGAGCTGCACATCCTAGTACCGAGCACCGCAGAACATCTCGGCAATGTCGTGTTCACCAATCTTGTATTATACACCACTGACTCATTTCACGTGGGTATCACTTTAGCCGACATATTGGAGCTATCTCAGCAAAGTGCGTCATTGAAAGAATATCTCTCCGCGAGATATGAGTCAATATTATAGAATTTAAAGTGCTTGAATCCTTTGAATGGTTACAAAACAGGCGAACATATATGAACACACTATAGTGCAAGAATGGAAGACCAAAACTAATATGATTTGATAACACTGAGACAAAATGTGAGTGGAGAGATAACGAAAGTTCAGGAATATTAATGCACACCAAACCTCCACGAATTTTCCAAATAAAAATAAACGGCTGAGAGAAATTTTTTCACCGCCCGTCTCTCTGTCTCCACTTTTTCATCTCTTCCAAATCCATCCTCTTTCATGCACCTCTTCTCTCTTCTCTACACTTTTTCTTGCACTCTATGACACAACTATGACCTCTCAAACATGCAATTTGAGAATCTGAAAAACCCTCTCTTTCGCATATCAAATATTTTATGAACACAAGGTTTCTAACGATGTTCCGAGCTGCTAAATTCACTCGTATCATAACTATGCTCGCAGCTTCTCTTCTCGCGTCAATCTTGCTGTCTTTCTTCTCTCGAACCTACCCGATCCGATCTCACGAACAGCTCAAATTGCTGAAATGTCGCTGTCAGAAGAGAGGAGCTGACGCCTCTTTGAAAAAAATCTTAAAAACATCTTGTCTTTATAGGTTCGCGTATCCCGTCGCCGCCAGTGAAGAAAGAAGAGGAGAAGGGAAGAAAGCGCAAGTTGGAGAAGAAGTTGGGCATGATGTTAAAGAGAGTCCAGGCGGCCTCGCTAAATCAGCCCTGTCCATTTGGCAACTTGGATTATCGCAGCTATGAGGCCACCACCATTGGAAGAGGACCTTACGGGGCTTTCATTTTGCAGCTCAAGAATCTTATAAATCGAGGCATACCAGAAAAAAAATGAGGGGAAAGATTGCGGTTTTTTTTTTGGGGTTGAGTTTGGGGCATCAATGAAACTGAAGCCGTGTCTTCAGTGAAGCTAAAAAAAGACACCTAAGTAATAAGAGATTTGTAAAATTACGATCAACTAAATTGGAGCAATTAACTTGCACTAATTATTTCTCACCATACTTGGGAAAAAGTTTTTATTGTGGAAGGTAAATCACAATCCAAAGTTCTAGACAAAAGTTTGAATTTGATCTAAATTACTCGAGCTAGCTTTTTGTAATTACATCAATTTAGAGCACAACATTAATTAACATGACAAGTTGAAAGAAAAGTTGAGAGTTAACAGTATATGAAATAAGTTTGGTATACTATGCTCCACCGTAAATATGCATGTATATGGCGCTCTGAGAAGGAAAGAGAAAGTGTATTTTATGAAGGTGTTCGTTGCAGCGGCCGGAGGAAATTTAGAAGAAACACCATCGCCACACATATTTTGAATCAACCGCTCCCTAGAGTTACAGAAGAAGGTTGAGAAGCAGTTTATTCCACTGCTGAGCAATAAAGGAGTGAACACCTCAGTAGAGGTATTGAAATTTGGCTTCACAAGTTAAGTGCTTTTTCTCGGTATATTTTCGGATTTCATGGTTCATGAGAAACTTAGAGGTATGCTAGCCTATCCTCCACATAAATTAGAATTATCATCTCATATACGATCCAATGCTCTCCCTTTAGTATTTAGTTTCCCTTATTTAATTTGTTCTTTATTATTATTTCTTGAATTTGTCTCCTTCGATAATTTAATTCATTTTACTCACGAATCAACATAATAGTCAACAATTAGGCTTTTGAGTAAAAGTAAGTACTAATTATTTATAGGCTATGCTCTCTTCTCTCACAAAGGTTTAATTCACCTCTTCTCTACAAAGAGTTATATGTATAGGAAGAATAAGATATTATCTTTAGCACCACGGTCTTCTCTAGATGCTTTAATTACATATCTCTCTCCACTTGGAACTGATATTTCTAATAAGCATGTATAGAAACGAAGTACTTAAGATAGAGTTAATTTTCCGAAACAGCTATTCCAAAGTAATTGGTCTTACACAATGCTCAAGTTGGGTCTCTTCATAGGGCTTTGCTCTCAGACATCACTTACGTATTATATAGATTGCATAATTCTTATGGGCCCTGAGGTCCCTTGGAAATCTGCATAATAATTCTATCTTGTGGCTCATTTGGGAAGGTAGAGAGATTAGTCATTATGATGCATAAAAGAAAAAAAGAGTGCTCCCACTTCTGAGTATCTTAGATTCAGTTTAAAGATGGTCTTTTCATTTGTTAGGTAAATGGGTAGTTTATTTATCAGTCTTGATTTTCCCTTGTACTATCGGTTTTTTTGAGTCTCTAATAATTTTGCTTTGATCAAAATGTTGATGTTCTTCATAATCATGTATGGATATTGTGGGTGCCGAAGTGTCACTGAAATGGGTTTCTTTATGGGTGGTGATATTGTATAAGTAAGTTCCACATATAACACTTTATGTTTTTTCAGATTCTTTTGTGCTCTATTTTCTATTACATTATTCGTGTCTTTTTTCGTTTATTTGATGGCAATGCTGGAGATTTGGTAAGTTGTGTTAGGCTATGGAAAAAAATAAATGAGTATTGTCCTTTCCGTCTTTTCATGAGTTTGCCTTTTGGCTTGTGAAGCCATTTGTGCTACTCTTGAGTGCTTTTTAAAGTCTTTTAAACATTGTATATCGCCGCCTTTAAAAAACTCAACGTAATCAATTGGCACCTTATCTTTCACAGGTGTTGTGTATCATTTGTTATTTTTATCTATAGTGAGAGGTCTTATATATGGACACTGTTAGTTTAGAAGTGTCCCTAATAATATAGTTAGAAGAGAGAAATTGTGGTGTTGTGCTGCTGTCGCTAAGCGGGTGTTTGGTCGTTCTGCATGCCCGCACAAGTCGCGTTGTTTGGCATTACAAAAATAGCATTGTTTTTGGTGGCTTGTTGTTGGCCTTAATTCAAAGCAATGTTTTAGGCCTTTAGTTATCTATACCCAAATTGTGTTGAATAACTCACTGTATATGTGCTGGGTTGAGTTTCGACTTGTTGCTGAATTATTTTTTGCTACATAATTTGTTCAATGATGTTAATTAGCTTAACCTAAATTGCTTACTCAGCTCTATGCAACGGCCATAATTTATATGATTAAGAGTGGAAGTTAAAGAATCTGAATGGGTTAGGGAGATTGAAGTAAGATGACAAAGTGTTACATACACAAACTATCGGGACTAAACTGATATGTACAATATATTATGCGTAGTTAAGAGTTCCAGAAGACAGCGAATGTAGTTGTTAAAAAATAAGAACAAGAAAAATTATGACCTGATTGATTCTATGTACAAATTTTTATTAGTTTATGTAAAATCACTTACTTATTGTTAATCCTTTTTTGATCAATTGAGACAATTGTTATTATTAAATTGTCTGTGTTGTGGTAGTGGTTCGGTCATTAAGAAGGTCAACTCTTAAAGTTATGTCATTTGGGTTGTCAATAAGTGCTCATTTGTTTAGTTATGAAAATGATGTGGTGCTTAAAACTGAGGAATCACCCTTTTATTAGTGCTGAACAATGCATGTATTGAGTCTATTTGAGCATTTGATTAGTGCTTCTGATAACTTTATCAAGTGTTCTGTTTCTGAGTTTGCTTACATGTTATAGCATCCACTTAACATGTGATTTCAGCATGCATAACCTCTGTCTGTGTGTATGTATGTTCTCCTCTTTCATTGCCTTTTGAGAGTTATGCTTTATGCCTTGCCTTGCAAAACCAATATACGAGCATGTTTTCTGCCACTGGTCCTCTTGGTTAATTCATATTTCTTAACTTGTTTACATTGGCTAATAAATGGTGGATTTTAGCTGACATACTAGAATTTGAGACATGATTAAAAGTCTGTGTTAGAGATTAGTGTTTGAAGATCAACACTCTGAATCTTTTTGCATTATATGTCTGGCTCTATCGCTAATGTTGCTAAAGTTGTTTTGTTTACATATATCTTCTCGTCAAATAACTATTGTTTGCTTAATTTTTATTTTGTTTGTGGGGCAGTCTAAATATAAATTTGTCTTAAAGCATGTCATTAAACTTTGAACAAATCGTGCACTGTGTTTACGAACTACTACTTGGTTCTAACTCAGGTAAAATATTAAAGAGTTGGTCACGAGAACTTCTCGGAGTGTCGAGACACCACCATCTTGTGCACGATACTTATATTTGTTCAATTGCAATTGTGAAAATATGACTTGACTCTAAGTCGTAGTTAGGAAGAGCACATTCTTCTACTTTTGCAATCTTCTAATCACTATAGTCTTTGCATGGTACCTAGTAAGAACAAGGTTTTCTTAGTTAGTTTAGAGTGCCAAATTTTGATATGTGCTGTATGGCTAAATGTGTGTGATGTTGTTTCTAATTATACTTTGTCCAATTTGAAGGGGTACCCATTACTTCTATGAGCCCTAATGTAAATTTTTTGCCATCTTAAATTTTCTACTTTTTTTTTCCAAGAAAATATGTGATATTCACTAAATACTTCTATCTTAGACTCTGATTGCTTCCATATATAGTTCTTTAATCAATTTTTTTATTTAGATTAAGTATTGTTCTGAGTTCGCTAAAGTAACTTTAAGTTTTTTTCTTTTATGAACATGAGGTCTTCTTTGGCCGTTAATTTTCGATGGCGACTATACTTCAACGAACATTGTTGGTTAGGTATGAGCTTCTCTAATTCCTCTTGCGATATATGAACACGAGTGTTGACTTCCTGAACTAATGGTAATTTTTGTATTGACGCATAATCATCTGGTC
Organism: Camellia sinensis; assembly: GCF_004153795.1. NCBI lineage: Eukaryota > Viridiplantae > Streptophyta > Magnoliopsida > Ericales > Theaceae > Camellia > Camellia sinensis. The sequence goes on along the minus strand of NW_021038239.1, from coordinate 14,382 downwards.
ATCACTCTCATAAATTGGAGGAGAGTTGTAGTTATACGAACCATTCCTTTTTGTTGATCCCTTCATTGGAAAAGAGATTTTTCACTTGAGGATCCTTATAAATTTGAGAAGTTCGTTGGAGGTTTATTTAATGATGATTTGAATTAGGACCACAAAATGAAATGCTGCTTTAAGTGCCTGGTAGTTAATTGGTAAAGCAAATGAGTAAAACAAAATTGTCAAAGTAAAACATGGACTAACTAATATAGACATTTTAGCTTTGAGTTTATATTGGACATTGGCGATCAGTTAGTTTATGGTATCTTGTGTATAGTTATTAGTGTCTACTCCTAATCACAAAGATGGATTGTAGTGGAATGTTACGTTTTAACATACTCCCATAAGCATGATAGAAAAACTCTATTGAGTGGATTTTTGTGTCACGCAAGTGTAACATTTGGACATAGTCATTCTGCAATTTTATTGGAATTCATGTGTGATGTTGACTTAGATTATCATCTTGGTATGCATGGGTGTTCCATGTTATACTTGACCTGCCAGAGGTTTGCATTATAACGATGGGAGTAATGTTGGTTTCAGATTTTCGCGTCTCATGAGATGATTTGAATATGCTATTCGTAAAAGGCTTGTACACTATTTCTTGTTAAGTCTTATTTTGAGTGTTATTTTTGGTATCTTTTTTTTTTTGCAGCTGCTGGCCCCACTTGAGACAGTGAAGTAGTTGCATGTTCGACTTGCTTGATGAATTAGAGGATTTAGTTTTGAGAAAGAAAATTCGACAATAGCGACATGTTCTTAACAGCTCCTTTGAGCGTTGATGAGTGTGAAATGTTTGAGTTTGTGTGAGTATTGCCAGGAATGATCTGTTATGTGTGGTCGATGTAATTGATGCACGATGTGTCCTATCATGAACAGTAGTGATGGCTTTTGATGGCTCTACTTGGAAATCAATTTTTTATTATTTGTATTTTATTTATTTATTTATTTTTGGGTGTGGCATATTGGTTGGCCTACTTCGCCTGAAGCAAATTAACTGGGATTCAAAAGGTTGGTTTTCATATTTGCTTATGGGTGGATTTCAATAGTTCGAGCTATTGTTGATTGTTTTATTTATTTATTTTGCAGCTGCTGTTCTTAGCATTTCAAGCAGCTATGTATCCATTAAAGGTCCAAATTCTTTATAGGATGCTGCTTCCATTGGATTAAATTTGTTTAATCTGCTTTTGTCAAGATTAATTAACGATTTTGCTTTTTTTAAATTTAATATTGGGTTTATTGTTTGCTTACTAGTGTATGTCGCCGACAAAATAGGACCTATAGAACTCAAGATAATTCGTAATTATTTGGGTGAATATATAAAAATCACCATTGCGTTATATGGTAGCGTTTTTAGTGTACCGTGGTAATTTAAAAAAATTCCCTCTCACATTGCTAGTTGTCCTTGAAATGCGACTGAGACTGAACAAAGGAGTGCCCCAGTTTTCACAAGGCGAGAAGCGTTGAGGCATAATTGTTGTCGTCATGTTTAATGATTTGATTTCATTTATCCCAAGTTAAATTGAAGTGGGCTTACTGATCGAGCAGTGACGATAAGCACTTCTTTTTTCAATGTAATATTTGAGTGTTGTACGTGAATGGGTGACTTCTATTTGTTTTTCTGCTCTAAGATGGGAGATAGACTCTGTGCCTTCTAGTTTTATGAATGATCTTCCATGTTCAATAATTGTCACTTCCACAGTTATTTGTGAGTGAGCAGGTTGAACAGATTGTCCTTATTTGTTGGCTAGAGTCGGTTAATAATAATACGTGTGTAGGAGGGTTCATTCCTTGGTATGTCTTCTTCATATGCTGAAAAAAACACGAAAATGACTTCATTGTGCACAAACGCTTTAGGGCAACTACAATTGTATGTGGGATTCGAAAAAATGAATCACACTGATATTTTTTCGATTCGGGTTACTAATTGATAGTTGTAAGAGCATGCATTGTCTATTCTCTCTCGATTGGCCTTCTATAAAAACATGTATATCAATTGGTGAATCAAACAGTGGGACTTACTGGATCGCTCTAAAATCTTTAATAAACAAACATGGCAGAGAGTCTAATTAAGGGTTAATTTTGACAATTGTTCGCCTTGCTTTGCTTAGCTTTCCTATTTTCCTTCTCGCTGTTAGGTAGAGTCATGCCTTGCTTGAGCGAAACGTTGTTTGATTACTTCTATAAAAACAGTGTTTTGTGACTTAAATAGTTAGTTTGTTGTTCCGAATGAGTTAATTTTAATTAAGTGTAATGTGTAATTCCAAAGTGTTGTATATGCCTTCCATTGATTTTGTAGATTAGTGTTCAAAGCTAAGTTGTGTCTATATTTCTCGTTTCTGTGTTATCAAATTAATTCTAGTGGCCCTAAGTTCATTATACAGTGTAATTTAGTGTTAGAAATGTAAATTGTAATTTTAAATTTTTATTAGATGTATTAAGCCCCTATCAGTTTACATGTTGGTCTATCGTTTGGATTATCTAGGCTAGGTGTACAACTAAGTCCTAGGGAAGAGCGATTTGTGTAATTCTCCGGTATTTCTTTAATGGCCCTGACTAATTGGCTCTTCTCTGAATTTAGAGTTTTTGAATTTCATACAATTTGGAGTGCGAATAAAAATGCATTGGTGATAATTTAACTTATATATTTAGAGAAATTAATACATTAGGGTTTAGAATGCCTTTATGTTGATTTTGCCGTTTTGTTTTGATTAGACTTAAAAAAAGCTCGTAGGTTATGTTGTGTGTGCGTGTCTTCAACCACACTTCTTTCCAACTCGATATGGATATGTTGAACCTGTTTCGGTATACTCGGTATTTAGTTGTGTATAAGTGGCACAAGAAATGGAGAGCAATGACGCATCTATTGATTAGGGCCTAATTAAACTCATAAGCTGATGTGCATGCTTTTTTTTTTCAACATCACATATTTTAGTCATGCTATCATTCTATTGTTTGGGGAACTAGAAGTTTAATTTATTGAGTTTCTTTTTTGTTGTCATGAGTTTCTCGGTGGCTAGAAGTCGAAGTACTCGGATCCAATTGGAAACTCTAAGCATATGAATAGATATTGGCCTATACTTTAATCCACACCTCATACATTATTTGAATATACATTGTTCAATGTACCTTGAGCTATCCATAGCTGTATCACATCATAGCATAATATTAACAACAGAGATTGCTCTCTATTTTTAATAAAGTTGAGTAATTTATAATATGATCACTGATGGTATTAATTGTCATTTAAGCATGGATTTTTGTAAATAGAGTTGATCAAACAGAAATATCAGTAGCATTATTATTTTCTAAATAGACTTATTAGAGTTTTTAGGCTGGATAATTGAGGTTAGAGTCAATTTCTGTATCTTCTCCTTATCACCGCTCTTGTGACTATTGCTAACATTCACTCACTTTACATTTGAGTTTTAAGGTTGTTTGTTGTGGTAAAAATATGCTATTGATTACTATATGTTGTACAGACGATCTGAGACGCGCTCTTGTTTTTCTTTAACCTTTTGGTTTTATTAATCCGTTCTTCATGTCTTTAATGCCTGTCTTCTTCTTGTCGTCATGATTTATTTTACTACAGAGTGAGGCATTTGATTGCCTAGAAGTATTTAGGATTAAAAAGAATAGGTTAATAGAGATTATTCTAAAACCCACAATCCTTGCAAAGTGGCAGACTATGATAGATTTTACTATAAGCACTATTACACACACTTTAGCCACGGTGTGGTGTCTAAACAATATAACTGTGTCTCCCTTCTAAAGGCTCTAACTCACTTATTGACGCCAGTAGTAGGGCTACCTTTTATTTAGCAAAAACCTCAAATTTTCAAAGACAATGAAGTTTTCTCATTTGTTAATCAATCAGTTTTTAATCTGAATAATTTGAGTCTAAATAATCTATTTTTCGAAATATTACTATATTTAGTAGTAGAATACTCTATAATTGTATGTATGTAGCGTAACTAGAATCAATATCATAAAGGAATACTATATTTCGACTGGTTTTTATAATTCACAACTATTATTTTACTGTTCTGTAAAAGTAATTAGCTGACAGGGAGGTAGTGTTATATTTTGATCGAAACAAGGGGGAAATTCATATTTTAAGCAAGCGCTAAGAAGGGTTATTTTATTCTATACAAAAATAATTATACGCGTTTCACGGCGTTGTTTGCATTGTTATTTTCTGAGAGAAACTCACTACCTCTCGTAACGACACTAGGTTTCGACGAGTGCCGAACATGCATGTGTGTGAGATAGAGAGATTGGATTCTAGTTAGGAGCATATATATAAGAATAATCAGAGCGAGGTTCCTGAGAGCGTTTATACAACCTAATAACCTTAGTGCCTCTAAAGAGTTAAATTGAGTTTTTTTCTTAGGTTGTGTTCGCTACCATAATATTCGCGGTTATATTTGACATCTGGAAAAATTAGAGTAGCAGTAGACTCACATCATTATGTGTCTATGCTTTTTTAATGTCAAAATATTTGATTGTCCATCAAAAACCAATTGCCAGATCCGCGGACGCGCTTCACTTGAAGTGGATTTGTCAATACAAGCTCTCTTACAATTTGTGCAAACGTTTTGGTGAGTATCATCACAATTAACTAGTATACTTTAATTGTATGATTATGCATATAACCTGTGACGAGTTACTGGGAGATAGGGTCAGAACGAGAGTAGTAAAAGGGTGGTTACCAATTTGTCTTCGACAGCATCTTTCATCCAGAACGTGAGGATGGTTGAGAGTCGTGCTGTGGCAGAAATCTCATTGGCGGGTGGATCCTTAGATTCATGTGATGTGATAGACCAGGACATCTACACTGTCTACCTAGAAAGGAAAAGAGTATGTAATCGTATTTTATACGATAACTTTCTTTAGTAATACTCTGAGCGATCAAGTATGTTGTTTTTTTGATATTGGTTAATCAATTTATGAGTGTGTTGTGTGGGCTCATTTGGCAATGGTGTGAGCAGATTGAGGTGAGCGAGCCCGTAAATCATTTCATGTAGAGTGGTATTGATGCATCTTTGTATTTGAAATGGTTTTCCGATGTTTAGAAGAAAAAACCCACGTTCTTGTCCGGAAGGCTTGCTTGTGAAAGGCGTGCAACTCAATGATTGTTTGATTCTAAAGATTGGCGGTGGACTTTAATATGCTCTAATGAATGGATCTATTGAGTTCAAAAACAATACTCTATAAGAGTGGATAAATTCGGAAGATCACAGCCGAGAGCACCAATCCACTTAATTTTGACGTAACAAGGGTTCTGAATCTGTGGTTTTTCTACAATAATCAGCAATATTAAGCATTTAGACCGATATTTCCTATCTGGGATAACTTGATGCTTTTAGCTTTTTCGCCTTTACATTTAGTTCCCTATGTAACTATTTTGTCTTAATATAACAGGTATGGATGTATGTTAAGTATAAGACCTGTGTTTCTCATTCTTCTTTTAACTGTTCCGGTTTGCCTACATGTCGATATACTTTATGTGTTAATAGCCTTAGTTCACCATTCTTATGCTTCTAATCGGTTTTCGAAGACCATGAGACAGTAAGAGTAGAATCACTTAACGTATTTGGGGCACCATTTGTAAAGTGTTGGTTAGTACAAGAATTGCGCTGTATACTGCATTATATGATATCGTTTAATTGTATATGGAGACCTGGGTGTAGTTTTAGTTAAGATTGCCCATTAACAGTGGTATCTTCTCTAGTCATGAAAATTTATTTTTATGTTTTGCCAGACTAATTGTCATTATGGCTACATAGTCTCTGGGTACATAACAGACGTAGAGGATGAGTTAATTGGCATGGTTTTGAGAACAGGATTGATAAAAGCAATGTGAGTATGGATATAAAATTTTTAGGGCAGAAACTTCAAGATAAGTACTTCACACAGAGTAAGCACAGCGTCTTTTTACTTGGTTTTTTAAGACTTCTTTAATAATTCTTGTCGTTGTGTATATTTAGTCAAGCTTTGCGAGAAAATCTCTTCTTCCTTATAAGATGTTATAGATTTTGTACTTTCCTCTTTATGTCTCTGTCAGATAGTATTAGGAGACTGATAAAGTTTATTTCAACGGAGTGCTTGCTCTAACTAAACACTGTTGAGTTTAACCGGATTGGATGGTTTGCTAAATGATTGGATACTCTTGGTCTATGCAATTAAATTGATCTCACTTTTGATAAAAGTATTTGCTTTCTATTCATGTTAGTTGTAATGATGTATAAGCAACTATCATGTGTCTGAGGCAACCAGTTACTTACTATCGCCATAATGACATATACTCTTTTGTTGAGGGCACACAGTGAAAGAAATAAGATCAGCTATTAACGTTCATATCAGTGGTTCTCTGAGAGGTCACTGGTAGCTCATCGTAGCGATCTTTTTCTATTTCTCCCACTGACTAATGTTTTCGAATAGCGATTTTTTCTATGTTGTTTACAAAAACTCAGCAGAGTAGCTTTTGATGCAGTATTAAGTTCTTCATACAAATTTGTCGCTTATCCGATTTCTCATATGACAATGTTTTCGCAAGAGATTTTTCATATGTGGTACCTTGAGATTTTTGATTTTGAAGGCGGCGATTATAATCTCCCAGAGGGATTGATGCTAGTTGGTATGGGCATGATGACCAAGATTCATGCTGAATGTGTCAATAACACTATAGACATAGGAGGCTTGAGCTCATAACGTAACAGTCTTATATCCTATCGGGACCGGTGTGTCATTGCCTGTGGCTCCTCGATGATTTAATATGCTTATTTTGCTAAGCTGAAGATTGCATGGTCGCGGATCTTGTTTACTCTCCCTAAAATTGAATCAGTTGGTACGTCATAGGCGGAGTTTCTCTAGATCTATCATCATATAAATGTTCGAGCATACCTTTATTTGAAGGAATTGCTAATAAATCGCTAGGCTAGAGCATCTCATCACTTTGGCAGCTGACAAATAAGTGGCTGAATCCCGACAGTTATGATACTAATGCTTAATGATAAATATCTATAATTGCTTAAAGACCTTACTTAGTGCAATTCAAATATCAGGCGACCATGGCTGAGTCATTAATCCATTCCGTGTAGATAATTGAGGATAATGTGTAGTACATTACGCGTAAAGACTAAACATGAGTCTAAAAAGTTGCTATTTGGACCCTTAATTTAGACACATCCAAGTATTATTCTATGAAAAAGAATCTCTTGCATCACAGTTATACATTCTAGACTGTTATTCACTAGAATCGGATCATTGCAAGATTTTTATTGGTAGTATTGCACATTCTGAAATCTTAATAAAATGCTTTCGCTAATCGTGCAAAGATCGTAGTACTAGCAGAGGACTTTAGTTAACTCATAGTGTGAAGTGGTTTAAGCTCGAGTGATTATACCCATTTGAATGTTTATTGCAATTCGAGTTATCGTAGCAAGTGATTCCTGAATAAGCTCAAGATCAGCTCATAAAACCTCTTGTAATGAAGGGAAGTCCTACTTAGGCACGAGAGGATTAGTACGAGCTAAGCTCATTATGGGGTACAACATATCAACAAGTTTGGATAATAAAAAATTATGTAAAGTTGGAGGATGGCAATTGATAGAGTAAGTAATATTTAATATTTTGTGATCACAAATGCTTGTGAATGCACTGAGAACCCTTATCAAAATTCACATTCTCGATATCTCAACATGAGTGGCTAAAGTAGCTTTAAACATATATAACAATATCACAACAATGACTACATTTACACCATACGCCTCTATTTCCACTGAAAGCCTGAATGTCAATGACCTCCCTCACTTCACACCCAATCACTATAGGTTACATCTTTTGTTTTGCTTATTTTTTTCTTTATATATCTCGATACTGAGCCCTAATACTCAACAAGGCAGCACACGAACCTGAACAATGCCCCTCCCTCACGGAAGGCAAAAGGGGGACCGAGATGAGGTGGCGAGAGACCCAGTAGAAAAGGCGAGTCCCAAGCAATTCTCTATTGAACATAACATAATTGGTTGGCTGGAAGATATTTCTGAAATTCGCGTTGCCATATTCACTTTCAAAGTTTGCATGAATTGGGCGTCATCAAGATCGGAGTCAGAACTTTTACATAATTGCGTCTCTTAGAGGGCATAATGAATTTCTCACGGCGGATAGAAATTTTCTGAGTTTGATCCGATAAATTTGATAGTGTGCGAATTATTCTCTCTTTTGAAACATTAATCTGTCCGGCCAAGTCTAGCAAAAAATAACCTTAACTTCCATTGAGACAAAATAGTATTATTGTGTGAAACAGCAGTAGACTATGCAAAATAGAAAGAAAAAAAAAACAAAAAAAAAAAACAAAACTTTTTTAAAATTGAATCTAGAAAATTAAAATCAAATACACTGAATGGTATTATGGATATGGAATTGTGGCCTAAAACTAGTTCGGCATTTTTGGACAACGAGGTTACAGTCCGCCCACATGTGTTGACAACCCAAAATGTGTATAGTCTATGATCTAATGTGAGGGAACTAATCACAGAATAAATTCCACAGGCCATACACAGCTGTATGTTACGGGTTTTGCTGCATTTCTTCCCCAGTGGTGCTTGTTTTTGAGAATATTTTATGATCTATTTATTGAGTTGGTGAGAAGTCTTTGTTCCTCGGTTGACATTTGCCTAGTTGGCTGTTTGTTTTGTCTAGTTGCAGCGTTGACCATCTAGCTCAAAAACCAATTGTATGCCTTTCACGTGCTGAAAAAACCAGCTCATCTTTTTTTTGTTTTTTTTGGAACCACTTTGCCTGGTTTGTGTAATTTGACTTTGATAAAATGTGACCAGATTGCATTTATTAAAGTTTTTATATTTAAACATTATTGGATATATATTTTATTTATTTTTTACAATTGATCACATTTAATGATTTATGATTTTAAATAAGACTTTTAATAAAAATGTTAATGTCTATCAAATTATGCATATCTTTTTAATAAGCAAATAGAAGGTTTGTATAGAATTCTCATATGGAATTAGTTGACATCGTGTAATTCCTTTATTTTCAATCAAAATAATCATTGTTGTCTTTTGCAATTTCACAAATATCATTAACACATTATTCTGAATATTCTTTTTGTATAAATTTTATGTTTGCAAATCATTTTCCTTCATTCACAACTTCCAATTGGTACTCACAAAATTAATTGGTGCACATTCTGCATAGACTTGCCCTCCTATTCAACTTGTGACCTACCCATGACCTTACGCCATTGTATGCTTTCCAAATTCCAACCCGATAATAAAATTTGCGAGTTTGAGTCGGGTGATTTATGCGAGTGAAAAAACAAACCTACAATTCCCTGATACCATTGTCACGTTCGTTTCCCATCAACATTTCTTCGTACAATCTAGTCGCTTCTTTTAAAAAATGGCCACATGCACCAAAGGCATTGAAGTCCGCAGAACAACATCCCTCTTCCCTTTCCCTATCTAGTCTAAATCCCACCATACTAAAGACCTGCCTAGCCTTCTTCTTCTTATTCTTTCACGGTTGTACTTGTTATTATAATCACAGTGGTATTAAGGATATGGACTTGTGGCTGAACCTAGTTCGGCATTTATGGACGACGTGGTTACAGTCCGGCCACATGGTGGCCAACCCACAAATTTTTACTGTTTGCAAGGTTGACATAGTGGGTGGGTGGGAAAGATGCAAAATAAAAAACTCAAAAGTGATTAATAGTTCTAGAATACTAATGTCAGAGAACTAATTATAGAATAAATTACCAAAGCCATGCACAGCTGTCCCTTGTGGGTTTTGCTGCATCTCTTCCTTCCCCAGCAGTGTTTGTTTTTGAGAATATTTTATGCTTTTTTGAGTTTGTGAGAATTCTTTGGTCCTGCATAACAGTGGCCTAGTTAGTAACTAGTTGTTTTGTCTAGTAGTGTGGCCAACAACTTACACTTTGTTTGAATTGAGTTATTTGGCGAGGAAAAAAAAAAATCAATTTCTCTCTATCACAAAAACCAATTGTGTGCCTTTCATGGGGTACAAAAACCAACTCGTTGTTTTTTAACTCTTCAACCACTTGCCTGGTATGTGTTATTTGATAAACTAAACCCACAATTTATCATACAGGAATTTCATCGAACACTTATGTTGCATCATTGATAAGGAACAATTTTGCATACAAATCAGTTAGATCACTCCCCACAAAAAGAAAAAGCTAGATGACCAATCTGATTTGATAATATGAGAATGCAACAGCTTACCAAATTCAACCATAGGAACCCCCATTGATGTGTATGAAAGCGAAGGTTTGGAGAGTGAGAGAAAAACACCCTTTTAGACGAAAATCTGAGATGAATGCATTAAAGGGTAATGGGTTTGTTGGATTAATGCAATTGAAGAAGTTGTTGGTCAGAGTTTGAGGGTGAGTTTTCTGAATATGAGTTTGGTGTGAATAAGGTGAAGAGATAGAAAGAGAGTAAACCCGTTCCTAGTTTGAGAACAGAGGTTTAAGAAAAAGAAGGAAGTGAGGATGCTGCTATGCGGCACAATGGGCCCATTTTGGGGTCCATTTTGATAATCTGAATTGTTCATATTTTAGAATACATCAATTAGAACATGCTTGCAAAAAACAAGATTATCGGATATCGTTTAGCTATTCATCCACTCATATTTGTATTCATTTTAATACTTTAAATCACAATTATTATATATTTTTGTTGATACAAATGTGTGTGGATGAATGGGTAAACGATATCCGATAAACTTGATTTTTTGTAAGTATATTTTACTTGATGTATTTTAAAATATGAACAATTTGAATTATCAAAATGAACTCCGCAATAGACCCATTTTACTGCACAGCAGCCGCTGCTGCGCATCCACACATCCTAAGAAGAAATGAGACAAAGAATTGAAGTTTGGGTGTTTTGAGTAGGCTTTTGGCCAGTGCAGCCGAAGGAGAAAAGTCCACCAACTCTGGTCCACAAATGTGAAGTGGGACTGTCAAATTGGACCCATGTGGCCCATTATTAGTGCCATTCGAATAATTCATTTTATAAATTCTTCGCAAGCATAGATTGTTACATTTGTATAGTAAAAAAAAATTCAAAATCATTTCTTCCATCTATTCAAAATCATATAGCAACTGGCATATATGGAAAACTGCATGAACATATTTCTTTTAAAATTTGTTTTGGGTGGAAAAAGTATTACATCAACGAACAGTTTGCATATTATTTATTGTGTCTTGTACTGGTCTATGAGCTCAATCACCAAAGTCACAATGTTTTATTGCAGCTACATATCAATTCTTCCACAATATTCTGCCCTACAAAAAAAAAAAAAGAAGCTTTATTATAACTAAAAAACAATCATATCATGGGTTTGTCACAGAGCAATTCTTATTTCCAGTATAAATGAAAGACCAGAGCAAATTTCACATGGGACTGGAGAATCTGCTTTACAAAACTGTTTGCAATTATTTACATGTCTTTGTGGCCTTTCAACTTTCAACATCCATTTCAATGTGAGTGAGACAAATGAATGTGTCTATTCTGCTTCGCACAAATTTTCATACTGCCAATCATCAATGATCAGACCTTCTTCAGCTTGCTTGGCATTTCTTCAAATTCTTTCTTTCTTTCCTTTCTTTATTTATTTATTTATTTTATATTGGAACCAAAAAAGGATCAGCACAAGATGGCCCTGGCTTGAAAGATGCTAGGCAGCCGGATACCCATGATTTTCTTTGGAGGGGCACGAAAGGATCTCAAAAATCTTCTTGGCAATGGAAAAATTTGACAAAAGAAAATGTTAATGACCTTTGTCGGTTAAACCCCTAATACATGAGAGAAAGCATACATAGAACAAATAAATGGTATAAAGGATATTCCTATGAAATTGTGGTCTATGTTGGGTGTACAGACATCATTTAGATGGTTTTGTTGGGAAAATCTTGCTTACATACATAGTTCATCAAAGAGATCATATGGCTCTGTCTACCAAATCATATAAAAGATTGGGGGGACATGAGTTTGAGTGCCTTTTTTGTTGGGATACCTTCTAAAACTTACCCCACAACTCAATATGCAGTGTCTATCAGTTATTAGGGGCATGTACGGGTTTGAGCAAAGCAGTTTAGAGGGGAAAAAAAAAAAAACAACCAAACTGTGATTCACAAAAACCTAACTCATATAACTTAATCCAATCCCATTAAAACAAACAAATTCATTCAACTTAATTCCACAAAAAAACGAAAGCTCATTCAACCTTCAACCCTATTCTTCAAATAAATCTCCTTAATTCAAAAGACAAACAATCACCAGAGAGTAACAAGAAATTTAAAAAGAAATCAAACATACAAATAACCATCCAAATTAAGTCCAACATGAATAAAAAGAAATTAACAGTACACACTCATCCAAATTAAGTCCAAGAGAATCCAGCCAATCATCTAAATTATACAATTAAACAGTCCAAGAAATCCATAGTAAATAGCAACAGCTGCTACATATGCAACATCCACTCATCCAAACTCCAAGCTTCATCAATCTACAAATATAAGCAAGAAAAAATTATTCAATAACAAAAGAAAAAAAATAATGTTCAAAAGAACTAAATTATTTTTTGTTAAAATCAGTGCCTAAAAATTAATTTTAAAAGAACTGAATTATTCTTGCCGATGTTGAAAATTTTAAAAGAATTGAATTATTTTTTATGCAAAATTGAAAATTTTGTGTCTACAAAAGAGCATGATGATGGAACCATGATGTGCAAAATTGAAAAAAAAAAAAAAACTTTAAAAATGAAAAAACTAATAATGTTATTGGTTTTATTGGATAGTTGAATCAAATCAATAAATAAAAAGGCAAACAAGTTTAATCTCATGCTCTGTTTTTTTTTTTTATCAGTTAGTGAAACAATTAAAACATTATTATGCAAAATTGATAATGTTCTTAGTTTTAAAAATTGGAAAAATTTGATAATATTATGAGTTTTACTAAATATGATTTATTGGTTCGAAAAATCTTAGATAGGACCTAAGGTACCATAGTATTTGTAAATAGGATTTTAAGGTGATTAACTCAAAATTTTAAAATTAGAAACCTTAAAAAAGATTCCCCAAGAAACTAAACATGGGACCAACCAACCTGATGTAAATGTATGAAGATGCGAGAAAGATCAATCGTCAATTCTTATCCTAATATGATGGAAGGCACGTGCTTAACTTTGTAGAAGTCCTCTCCTCCTTCTCGAACCCTGTCATTGAGTGCAAAAGATGCGAATCGAACATCCAATTCTTGGAGGGTGGTAATGAACCTCAATCCATCCGGAATCTCCTTCAATTTTTTGCATCCGAAAATTAGTAAACGGAAGAGACAGGGCATGGCTCCTTGTTCCACCCTCCAATCCTCCAAGTTTTCAATATTGCAGAGCTCTAAAGATATGAGTTTTGGAAAACCTCCACCATCACAGCCGCCATAGCCCCCTCGTCCTCCACCACTGCTGCTGGATGGCGCTGTTGTTGTTAGTGGTGCAGAAGAACAAACCATCTCCTTTCCAATGTAGGCATCGTGATATAAGGAGAGACTCCTTAAGTTGGGCAACTTCTCTAATGTTGGCATTGGGTCTTCCTCTAGTTTAGTTTTCGCCAAGAATAAGTTGGTGAGATTTGGATGGAATTGGTCTAGCAATTTATTAACCACATTCAGGGATCCCCATAAATAAAATTTGCGAAGATTGTGGCATCCTAAAAGTTGCCTGAAAAGGCTTTGTTCTTCTTCTGTTCGGAAATCTCCATCAATCTTGATGGATGAAGATGGTAGAACAAGGCTGTTTGAATTATTGAGGAGGATTGGAGATTTAAGGATCACCACCAAGTCTTCGGGGGATACCCAACCAATTTCAACTTTTCGAAGATTTGTCAATTTGGGAAAGTATCTGACATCACAAAACTTTGTATCAAAGGCTTCTAGTGTCTCCAATTTGCTCAAACCATCCAATCGTAACTTACTTGTACCAGTCAACTGGATATCACCAGGAAGATATAGATGTCTCAATTGTTCCAACCTCCACAGGACATTGGGTATTTCTAGATCTGCATCTGTCCTTAGATCTAGGGTTTGGAGGAATCTCAAGTTGCCTATAGAAGAAGGCACGCTTCGAATAGAAGAATTGTTTATATTTAAATATCTCAAGTGAAACAGGTTTCCTACGTCTCTCGGCAACATCCCGTTCTCTCCTTTGATATCCATTCTTTCGACATCTAAAATTCTAAGCAACTTGAAGCCCTTGAGAAGTGATTTTATCTGTTTCCAACCAAAAGTTTCCAAATCG
>NW_021038234.1:0-19536 GCF_004153795.1 Camellia sinensis | reverse complement strand
AAAAAGGAAAAAAAAATAAAAAAGTGTATACAAAGTAGTGACAACTAACATGTCCAAAGTAATGACAACTTATACGTCCAAAGTAATAAATCAACTTACATGTCTAAAATAATAACTCAATTGTAAAAGATCAAGTCAGCACTCTTAAATCAAACTTAGCTATTATGGAAATGCAAAAATATAGAGGAATAAAAGGCTTCACAAAAATATTTGAAATACAACAAAGTCCGCATAGGTGGAAAGCTTTACAAAAAGTGGGTCATAGCTATCGTCTGCTTTACAAAATGTATATGCTTTACAAAAATATGTGTTTGATAATGTCTTCAAATTTGTTCTTTCCCACAATTCTTATGAACGTCTCATCAATTTCTGAAAGGTCTTCATAACAAAACTTCAGGGTAAACAATATTTGTAGTGGAATCTGGCTCATCATTAGGGAGGAGGATACTTATACGATTGAAAGATGTGCATCTGGATAATGCCACGTATAGTTGCCCATGACTAAAAACAGGTGTACGCAAATCAACCCCAACAAATTTCACAGATTGTCCTTGAGATTTGTTAGTGGTCAAAGCGTATGCCAATCGAACTGGAAATTGACGTCTTGTCATTCGGAAAGGCATTTCTGCAGAAGACGGAGTCAACGATATCCTTGGTATAAATGCCAAATTGCCAAACTTCTCTCCAGTTAAGATTCGAGCTTCAATTATGCGAGTGTCGCACATTGATACTATCAATCTTGTGCCATTACACAGTCCATCTTTCGGTGCAATGTTTCTTAATAACATTATAGGACAACCCACTTTCAACTCTACCTTAAAATCCAATGAATTTAAAAACTCATTAGGATATCTGTTTGTAATGGAAGGATCAATTTCATCATCTTCAGCCATCTTATCTGCAGCAAGATACATATATGTATTCCCTGGAAAAATATTCAACACAGCAATATTGATAGCACTGACATCATCATTTTGTGCAGAAAGAATTGTACGTTCCGTTAAGAATGATGGGGTTGATGTATCTGCCACATCCAATTGTGGATAAACTACTGAGAGTAATTCCTTTAGATTCTGGCATCTGTGTATTGTTGATGGAATTTTAATGATTTCTTGCGGATTGGTTCCAACCTAATAAATAAAATAAAATAAATTAAAAAAAATGGTGTAATCAAAGTATCCTTAAATGGTATAATCAAAGTTCGAATGAGTATTACCTCCGTCAAGAATTTTGCAAAAATAGCATTTCCAAGGTTTGCATGATTCAAGTGCATATTCAAATCTAAAGATAAAACATGTAGATCTTTCCACAAAACAGAGTGTCTCAATGATGCATTCACAATTTGCTCACAAACTCCTTTGGTTATAACTGGTAAGATTTGTCGAAAGTCTCCTCCAAGAACAACAGTGATACCCCCAAATGGCTTTTCACAGTCACAAATATCTCGAAGTGTGCGATCAACCGCCTCAACACAATATCTATGTTGCATAGGAACGTCATCCCAAATTATGAGTTTTGTTTCTCTAAACAATTCAGCCTGTAATGATTGCTTGCTAAACCCACAAACTGAATTTTCCAAGACATCCAATGGAATGAAAAATGTTGAATGTGCAGTGCGACCTCCTACTAATAGCAATGATGCAATTCCAGATGAAGCCATGGCAACAACAATATGGCCAAGGCTAGCAATGATGCAATTCCAGATGAAGCCACGGCAACAACAATATGGCCAAGGCTGCGACATTTTAATGCAATCATATTGTACAAAAATGTTTTCCCCGTTCCAGCACCGTCATTCAAAAAGAAAATAGTCCCTTTACTTTCAAAGACTGAAGAAGTGATTGCGTTATAAGCAGTTCGTTGTCCATTATTGAGGCGATCAATAGTAATTTGCACATCTGTCTGTTGTGCCTCATTATGTAGTTGTTGATGTTCGAATATCAATCGGTTACCAACTGTTGCACTCCAATTTGCTGTAGGTTGTGGCATGGGCGGGAAGTCAATTAAACTCTTTCCTGATTCTTGAAGCATTTGATTCAAAAGATACAAACCATAATCTTCAATTTGAGCCTCAGTTAGGTTAGAAATAACAAACAATGTACGAAGCTTATGTGCAAAATCATCATAGATATGCATTGAAAATTGATTCCATAACGCATGTGGTTGTAGTGGAAAACATTGGGTCAGAATAGTACAAAACAATCTCCTCAATTGATATTCGGTTTTCATAACTGCAGCCTCTTTCAGGCACTGTATCCATTCTTCATCATCTTTTAAGAGTCCTCTGGCAACACATGCTGATTTAAACGTCTCATGCAAAACATTGTTAACTGTACGTAAACATTGAAACGATCTTGGCCCTTTGATAACAGTTAACAACAAACGCAGATAAAATCTTTCACTACAGTTAGAGCTAGCAAAGTACATTCTACCAATTGCATATCCATGCTCTCTTGGTTTACATCTATGTTCTGACTTGAGCCAAACAAAATGTTGCGGAAATTCTTGGTAAGTGAATTGGCATTCATTTTCATTGGAAGCACAATAATCAAAAAAGACAGTAAGAGTCGATTTTTGTTGTGCAGCTTTAGAAAGAATCATTTCCAATGAGTCATTAGGATTGAAAAGAACACGATGCATTCCAGGTAGATGAAATGCCAAGCGAACAACTGTTGGCATCTCTGCATACAAATGATGACCGAATATTCGCCAAGCAGCTTCTGGTGGTCCAATATACCTCGCATCAAGATATTGTTGGATCTCATTAATCAATCCCAAAACCATTGTTGTGCGATCATAACCCTTGTAAATATACTTATGTATATACTTAACACATCTCACTCCAGCACAAACTTCTACATTTATATGACAGTTGAACCGTTTAGAAAGATATGCATTGTATGGTACCACATCCCTGTTATCAACTTCCTGTCCTCTCACAGTATATACTTGACTACTATTACGACGACGATAGATTGGATATCCATCTTGGTCCATAGTTGTTGATTCTGCAAAGGCTCGAGGGTATTTCTTAGTACATCTACCGTTTTCCATACATGGTGCTTGGGGATTTCGAGCACCACATGGTCCATGTACCATGCAACACTTGACAGTTTCAAAAAGTGTAGGATCATCTTTTGGATCTGGAAATTCTGCACAAACTAATTTGTCTACTTGAGCACTTGTTCGAATTTTGTCTGGACCTTTAAGAAAGAGAAGTGCATGCATATGTGGTAGGCCTCGTTTTTGGAATTCAATTGTAAAAACATGCGCAACTTTATTACCGAACACTTTGTTTGTCTCTATCTCCTTCATCAAACACTTTCTTTTTAGCTCAAAAACACGGGCAATCAAATCCGGACGATCAATAGCTTTTTGGTGTGGTAATAATGCTGAAGTAATTTCTAGCCAATTGGGATTTGCAGTCATGGTGAGAAAAATATCTAGATGCTGGTTGTATCGCGTGATAGCCATTGAATCTTGAAAGATTTCAAGCATATGTCTAGGACTACTAGTAAATGAAGATGGAAAAATAAACCTTTGACCAATTTGATTAGGTCGCAAGTCATCTGGATCAATATTGCTTAAATCTTGGTAAAGTTCAGCCCGAATTTTTTTTTTGATTAAGCTTGTAGTACGTCAACCGATTTTGCTCAGTTGCAGCCCAAGCATCTACCAAAAACTCTTGGAATAGTTTTCCACTTCTCAAAATTGTTGAATACTCTGTAGATCGCTCAAACAAACGGTAACTATAAAAATCCATTTGAGTAAGTCGATCAGTTGAAGGCCGATCATGTTTAACGTCCCACAATTTCAACTCAGGTTCCCATCCGAGCTCACCATACGGGAATAATAAAACATAATGCAATGGCAAATACACTGGATGACATTCTCCCACAATTTCAACTCAGGTTCCCATCTGAGCTCACCATACGGGAATAATAAAACATAATGCAATGGCAAATACGCTGGGTGATATTCATTAATTTGCATCAGTTCATTATTTCCCTGTAGATGTAAAACAACATCTCTTATTCCAGTAACCTCGGTTCCATCACCTGGTATTACAATTGCAATCTCATTAGCAGTTGGTAGGTTATACCGTCGTCGGTCTGTTGCTGAACTATAGTGAAGATGAGCAGGTAGATTTTGTCCAGTGAAGGCTAATTGATTCAAAATTGCATGAGCTTGGCGAAATTTGTCTACGAATGCATTAACTTGCAACAAACTATCTTGAATAGTTTTGAGAACATCCCTTTGTAAGTGAAGATTTCTACGATTTCGAACTTCTAAAGCTGAATCAGGATCATAAATGTACAACTGAGCATAAGTCGCATCCTGACCTGGCTGTGGTAGAAGTGATCCTGTTCGATGTCGCAATTCCCCATGGATAATAAATGGTTCAGGGCCGCTTCCCGTTAGTACTCTTGGATACAATGTAGCACCAAGACTTGTAAAAGCATTGGCTGCATTGTATACTCGAGTATAACGTCGAAACGATCTTGCTTGATCATCATCCCCATCATATAATGCTTGAAGCGGTGGAGGGGGTGTCATAAGCAGAGGTAGCCTAGTCTTTCCTTTTGAACAACAAGTTTTAAATAGGGGATGCTTTCGAGATGATTGTGCTAATTTTTCGTCCATCCAATGTAAGGCTGAACAGTAAAGACATAACACATCCATCTTGCCGAGAGAATGACGACATGAATTCATGTGTGATTGAGTGTTAATCACAGTACTTATAGTCATATCTTCTAATTCATCATCTGTACATAGATCCTCTTGAAGAAATGTGACTATAGAATTAGGCCTACAAATATTTGTTGTGTATAAATTAAAATTTATACACATGAAAAAGTAAGAGTGTTATTTAAAGAATTAAACATGTTTTACCAATTCCGAGCTAAAGATGTACTTTCCATAGAGAACGAACATGTGGATGCATGTGTAACCATTGTTCGTTTTTGTGCCAACAAAGTATCCGCAAGTGTCTTTGTACCCTGTTCTAGGCAAGCATGACTGCGACGACTCGGTGTTAATGAAGGAAAGTCTTTAACATATGCTCCTAATCTCTCTCGTTCTTGTGGCAAGCGGTGCCTTGGTTGATATGCAGAGCATGCATTTTCATTTCTTTCACGTTCTCGTCGTGCACGTTGAGCTAATACAGCTCTTGATATAACATAATCATTGGGTCCCTAAAATATGAATATTAAATCGTTGAATGCTTAAAATGCAAATATTATCAAGTACCATTTTCTACTGTCCAAAGAAAATATCAAGAATTTAGAGAAAATGTATTATACTCTTGCCCATGACTACCCATAGTTTTATAATAATAATAATAAATTGTGTGGTTTTGTAACAGTAATGAACAAATGTTCGATCAGCAGATGAGCTTCATAAAGTATCCCCATTTTCTTGTAGGGCCCATGCACTTACAGGAGACACTATATATTCCTTTCTCACTATATATTCCTTCATAAAGTATCCTCTATATATTTCTTTTTTCCTAAGAATATACAGGAGACACCAAAAAATGTGTATAGTTTCAAAAATAAAATACAATTATGACTAAATAAAATACAATATATGAAGATATAAAAATAAAAACTAAAAAAACTGTACAAAATCAATAACAACCATACCGCTAAACATGCATTTTCCTTTCGCTTGCCCTTGCAATCAGTGGCCCTTAATTTAACGGATTGTGTCAATTTAGTGGACAGAAAGTCAAACTATGTGTCAATTTGGTTCTTGTAATTTGCACAATGTGCTAATTTAGTTCCTATCAAAACCGAGCAAATTAAAATAACAGGGACTAAATTGACACATTGTGTAAACTACATGGACCAAACTTACATATTGTGTAGACTTTTCGTCTACCAAACTTGACAACCGTTATTTATTGGACTAAAATGACACAATCTGTTAAATTAAGGGGCAAAATCGAGCAAATTGAAACAAATAAATTGACACATCGTGTAAAGTATAGGGACCCTTTGCATAATTTACCCAATAAATTTATTATTATTATTTTTTTAAAATTTGAATAGCACTTCTCTATATTTATAGATGTAAAATAAGTTGTCAAAATGATACCTCTCATAAGGGAAGCACTATAAATGGTGTGTGACGTATGCACATTATAACTAAAGAAAAAATAGCATAATTTTATACTTTTTGAGTTATAACTATACATAAAAATAAAAAAACATCAAAATCAAACAACATGCGAGGCATAACTAAAATAAGGTCATTACTAAAGAAGAAAATTGGTCATAACTAAAAAAAAAAATGACATAACTCAAAATTGTCATTTATAATCTATAAAATAAATTGTATGGTTTTGTTATACAAACAAACAAATGTTCAGCCAACTTATGAACTTCATAAAGTATCACCATTCACATAGCTGGAAAAAAAAAAAAAAAAAAATTTGCCCATTTTCTCTCTCCTCTCTTTATCTCTTATCTCAAAATTTTCGCCCACTTACATTGAAAAGTGGTGCAGATTTACACATATATACAGGAGACACTTAAAAAAGTGCACAGTTTAAAAGATAAAAATACAATTATGGTTTAAAATAAATAATTATACATGCATTTTCAAAAACACTCTACAATTATGGCTTAAAATACAAACATAGGAAAACTAACAATTTTTTTTTTTAAAAAAAAAAAACACTTTACAAAAACCATTAAGAACTATACCGCTGGACATGCATTTTCCTTTCCCTTGCCCTTGGAAGCATAAGGCACCTTTTCTTTTCCTTTCAACATTGCCTTTGTATTTTCCTTTTCCATTGCCTTTAAAAAATAACCAAAGTCTAAGAAATAAGCAAAGTATAAGAAATAAAAATAAATAAATAAAAAATGATAAGAAAGTGATTTTTGGACTGACATTAGAAATACGAACGACATTGAAATCATGCTTATCACGAAGTTTTTTAATCAGTTTATAATCAGAACATATAATACAAAAGTTTATAAGAAAATCAGTTTATAATACAAAAGTTTATAAAAAATGAGGAAAGTTTTTTAATCAGTTTATAATCAGAACATATAATACAAAAGTTTATAAAAAAATCAGTTTATAATACAAAAGTTTATAAAAAATGAGGAAAGTTTTTTAATCAGTTTATAATCAGAACATATAATACAAAAGTTTATAAAAAAATCAGTTTATAATACAAAAGTTTATAAAAAATGAGGAAAGTTTTTTAATCAGAACCTATAAGACGATGAGTAAAGGGAACGAATATTACAGTTTATAATCAGAACCTATAATACAAAAGTTTTTTTAAAATCTATGTACCAGCGTTTTTAAAAATGACAACTTACATTATCCATAATGTTAGAGGTCGTTCCAGCTTAATATTGCCAAAACCTGTAATACAAAAGTTGACTTCAGTAAATACATATTAATCCAGTAATACATAATACAAAAGTTAACATGTAAAGGTTTTGGAATACATAACTTATGTAAATACAAAAGTTATTTTAATTCACCAAGTGAAACCAAATGAAGCAATCAATCGATACTTAAATGGAATCAAACCTATCGATGACTTAAGCTTTGTTGAATTTAATTGAACTAAAAGAGGTTTAAATGGAACTGCAAAATTTATAAAGTTAATTCATATGACAAACTAATAAAAAATCATCAATCATTTTGAAATCCACAGATAATTCATATGATAAAATATATCATTCAAGGAATTAATAAAAAATCACACTGGAAAAAAAAATCACACATATGACAAACTAATAACCCAACAATCAGGGCCATTTGTGAAATATGTGAAATGTGAATCTATGAGGCCGAGGGCCATTTGTGAAATATGTGAAATGTGAATCTATGAGGCCGAGGGCCATTTGTGAAATATGTGAAATGTGAATCTATGAGGCCGAGGGCCATTTGTGAAATATGTGAAATGTGAATCTATGAGGCCGAGGGCCATTTGTGAAATATGTGAAATGTGAATCTATGAGGCCGAGGGCCATTTGTGAAATATGTGAAATGTGAATCTATGAGGCCGAGGGCCATTTGTGAAATATGTGAAATGTGAATCTATGAGGCCGAGGGCCATTTGTGAAATATGTGAAATGTGAATCTATGAGGCCGAGGGCCATTTGTGAAATATGTGAAATGTGAATCTATGAGGCCGAGGGCCATTTGTGAAATATGTGAAATGTGAATCTATGAGGCCGAGGGCCATTTGTGAAATATGTGAAATGTGAATCTATGAGGCCGAGGGCCATTTGTGAAATATGTGAAATGTGAATCTATGAGGCCGAGGGCCATTTGTGAAATATGTGAAATGTGAATCTATGAGGCCGAGGGCCATTTGTGAAATATGTGAAATGTGAATCTATGAGGCCGAGGGCCATTTGTGAAATATGTGAAATGTGAATCTATGAGGCCGAGGGCCATTTGTGAAATATGTGAAATGTGAATCTATGAGGCCGAGGGCCATTTGTGAAATATGTGAAATGTGAATCTATGAGGCCGAGGGCCATTTGTGAAATATGTGAAATGTGAATCTATGAGGCCGAGGGCCATTTGTGAAATATGTGAAATGTGAATCTATGAGGCCGAGGGCCATTTGTGAAATATGTGAAATGTGAATCTATGAGGCCGAGGGCCATTTGTGAAATATGTGAAATGTGAATCTATGAGGCCGAGGGCCATTTGTGAAATATGTGAAATGTGAATCTATGAGGCCGAGGGCCATTTGTGAAATATGTGAAATGTGAATCTATGAGGCCGAGGGCCATTTGTGAAATATGTGAAATGTGAATCTATGAGGCCGAGGGCCATTTGTGAAATATGTGAAATGTGAATCTATGAGGCCGAGGGCCATTTGTGAAATATGTGAAATGTGAATCTATGAGGCCGAGGGCCATTTGTGAAATATGTGAAATGTGAATCTATGAGGCCGAGGGCCATTTGTGAAATATGTGAAATGTGAATCTATGAGGCCGAGGGCCATTTGTGAAATATGTGAAATGTGAATCTATGAGGCCGAGGGCCATTTGTGAAATATGTGAAATGTGAATCTATGAGGCCGAGGGCCATTTGTGAAATATGTGAAATGTGAATCTATGAGGCCGAGGGCCATTTGTGAAATATGTGAAATGTGAATCTATGAGGCCGAGGGCCATTTGTGAAATATGTGAAATGTGAATCTATGAGGCCGAGGGCCATTTGTGAAATATGTGAAATGTGAATCTATGAGGCCGAGGGCCATTTGTGAAATATGTGAAATGTGAATCTATGAGGCCGAGGGCCATTTGTGAAATATGTGAAATGTGAATCTATGAGGCCGAGGGCCATTTGTGAAATATGTGAAATGTGAATCTATGAGGCCGAGGGCCATTTGTGAAATATGTGAAATGTGAATCTATGAGGCCGAGGGCCATTTGTGAAATATGTGAAATGTGAATCTATGAGGCCGAGGGCCATTTGTGAAATATGTGAAATGTGAATCTATGAGGCCGAGGGCCATTTGTGAAATATGTGAAATGTGAATCTATGAGGCCGAGGGCCATTTGTGAAATATGTGAAATGTGAATCTATGAGGCCGAGGGCCATTTGTGAAATATGTGAAATGTGAATCTATGAGGCCGAGGGCCATTTGTGAAATATGTGAAATGTGAATCTATGAGGCCGAGGGCCATTTGTGAAATATGTGAAATGTGAATCTATGAGGCCGAGGGCCATTTGTGAAATATGTGAAATGTGAATCTATGAGGCCGAGGGCCATTTGTGAAATATGTGAAATGTGAATCTATGAGGCCGAGGGCCATTTGTGAAATATGTGAAATGTGAATCTATGAGGCCGAGGGCCATTTGTGAAATATGTGAAATGTGAATCTATGAGGCCGAGGGCCATTTGTGAAATATGTGAAATGTGAATCTATGAGGCCGAGGGCCATTTGTGAAATATGTGAAATGTGAATCTATGAGGCCGAGGGCCATTTGTGAAATATGTGAAATGTGAATCTATGAGGCCGAGGGCCATTTGTGAAATATGTGAAATGTGAATCTATGAGGCCGAGGGCCATTTGTGAAATATGTGAAATGTGAATCTATGAGGCCGAGGGCCATTTGTGAAATATGTGAAATGTGAATCTATGAGGCCGAGGGCCATTTGTGAAATATGTGAAATGTGAATCTATGAGGCCGAGGGCCATTTGTGAAATATGTGAAATGTGAATCTATGAGGCCGAGGGCCATTTGTGAAATATGTGAAATGTGAATCTATGAGGCCGAGGGCCATTTGTGAAATATGTGAAATGTGAATCTATGAGGCCGAGGGCCATTTGTGAAATATGTGAAATGTGAATCTATGAGGCCGAGGGCCATTTGTGAAATATGTGAAATGTGAATCTATGAGGCCGAGGGCCATTTGTGAAATATGTGAAATGTGAATCTATGAGGCCGAGGGCCATTTGTGAAATATGTGAAATGTGAATCTATGAGGCCGAGGGCCATTTGTGAAATATGTGAAATGTGAATCTATGAGGCCGAGGGCCATTTGTGAAATATGTGAAATGTGAATCTATGAGGCCGAGGGCCATTTGTGAAATATGTGAAATGTGAATCTATGAGGCCGAGGGCCATTTGTGAAATATGTGAAATGTGAATCTATGAGGCCGAGGGCCATTTGTGAAATATGTGAAATGTGAATCTATGAGGCCGAGGGCCATTTGTGAAATATGTGAAATGTGAATCTATGAGGCCGAGGGCCATTTGTGAAATATGTGAAATGTGAATCTATGAGGCCGAGGGCCATTTGTGAAATATGTGAAATGTGAATCTATGAGGCCGAGGGCCATTTGTGAAATATGTGAAATGTGAATCTATGAGGCCGAGGGCCATTTGTGAAATATGTGAAATGTGAATCTATGAGGCCGAGGGCCATTTGTGAAATATGTGAAATGTGAATCTATGAGGCCGAGGGCCATTTGTGAAATATGTGAAATGTGAATCTATGAGGCCGAGGGCCATTTGTGAAATATGTGAAATGTGAATCTATGAGGCCGAGGGCCATTTGTGAAATATGTGAAATGTGAATCTATGAGGCCGAGGGCCATTTGTGAAATATGTGAAATGTGAATCTATGAGGCCGAGGGCCATTTGTGAAATATGTGAAATGTGAATCTATGAGGCCGAGGGCCATTTGTGAAATATGTGAAATGTGAATCTATGAGGCCGAGGGCCATTTGTGAAATATGTGAAATGTGAATCTATGAGGCCGAGGGCCATTTGTGAAATATGTGAAATGTGAATCTATGAGGCCGAGGGCCATTTGTGAAATATGTGAAATGTGAATCTATGAGGCCGAGGGCCATTTGTGAAATATGTGAAATGTGAATCTATGAGGCCGAGGGCCATTTGTGAAATATGTGAAATGTGAATCTATGAGGCCGAGGGCCATTTGTGAAATATGTGAAATGTGAATCTATGAGGCCGAGGGCCATTTGTGAAATATGTGAAATGTGAATCTATGAGGCCGAGGGCCATTTGTGAAATATGTGAAATGTGAATCTATGAGGCCGAGGGCCATTTGTGAAATATGTGAAATGTGAATCTATGAGGCCGAGGGCCATTTGTGAAATATGTGAAATGTGAATCTATGAGGCCGAGGGCCATTTGTGAAATATGTGAAATGTGAATCTATGAGGCCGAGGGCCATTTGTGAAATATGTGAAATGTGAATCTATGAGGCCGAGGGCCATTTGTGAAATATGTGAAATGTGAATCTATGAGGCCGAGGGCCATTTGTGAAATATGTGAAATGTGAATCTATGAGGCCGAGGGCCATTTGTGAAATATGTGAAATGTGAATCTATGAGGCCGAGGGCCATTTGTGAAATATGTGAAATGTGAATCTATGAGGCCGAGGGCCATTTGTGAAATATGTGAAATGTGAATCTATGAGGCCGAGGGCCATTTGTGAAATATGTGAAATGTGAATCTATGAGGCCGAGGGCCATTTGTGAAATATGTGAAATGTGAATCTATGAGGCCGAGGGCCATTTGTGAAATATGTGAAATGTGAATCTATGAGGCCGAGGGCCATTTGTGAAATATGTGAAATGTGAATCTATGAGGCCGAGGGCCATTTGTGAAATATGTGAAATGTGAATCTATGAGGCCGAGGGCCATTTGTGAAATATGTGAAATGTGAATCTATGAGGCCGAGGGCCATTTGTGAAATATGTGAAATGTGAATCTATGAGGCCGAGGGCCATTTGTGAAATATGTGAAATGTGAATCTATGAGGCCGAGGGCCATTTGTGAAATATGTGAAATGTGAATCTATGAGGCCGAGGGCCATTTGTGAAATATGTGAAATGTGAATCTATGAGGCCGAGGGCCATTTGTGAAATATGTGAAATGTGAATCTATGAGGCCGAGGGCCATTTGTGAAATATGTGAAATGTGAATCTATGAGGCCGAGGGCCATTTGTGAAATATGTGAAATGTGAATCTATGAGGCCGAGGGCCATTTGTGAAATATGTGAAATGTGAATCTATGAGGCCGAGGGCCATTTGTGAAATATGTGAAATGTGAATCTATGAGGCCGAGGGCCATTTGTGAAATATGTGAAATGTGAATCTATGAGGCCGAGGGCCATTTGTGAAATATGTGAAATGTGAATCTATGAGGCCGAGGGCCATTTGTGAAATATGTGAAATGTGAATCTATGAGGCCGAGGGCCATTTGTGAAATATGTGAAATGTGAATCTATGAGGCCGAGGGCCATTTGTGAAATATGTGAAATGTGAATCTATGAGGCCGAGGGCCATTTGTGAAATATGTGAAATGTGAATCTATGAGGCCGAGGGCCATTTGTGAAATATGTGAAATGTGAATCTATGAGGCCGAGGGCCATTTGTGAAATATGTGAAATGTGAATCTATGAGGCCGAGGGCCATTTGTGAAATATGTGAAATGTGAATCTATGAGGCCGAGGGCCATTTGTGAAATATGTGAAATGTGAATCTATGAGGCCGAGGGCCATTTGTGAAATATGTGAAATGTGAATCTATGAGGCCGAGGGCCATTTGTGAAATATGTGAAATGTGAATCTATGAGGCCGAGGGCCATTTGTGAAATATGTGAAATGTGAATCTATGAGGCCGAGGGCCATTTGTGAAATATGTGAAATGTGAATCTATGAGGCCGAGGGCCATTTGTGAAATATGTGAAATGTGAATCTATGAGGCCGAGGGCCATTTGTGAAATATGTGAAATGTGAATCTATGAGGCCGAGGGCCATTTGTGAAATATGTGAAAGGTGAATCTATGAGGCCGAGGGCCAATTTGTGAAGCTATGAAGTTATGAATCTGTTAGGCTGGGGGCCAAAGTGCGAATGTGTGAACTCTTTGGGCCGAGGGCCAATCTGTGACTTTGTAACCGACAAGATCAATCTGAACTTAAGACAGAATTAAATTAAGTGCTCTCTTTATTTATATAAGCATTGATATGTTTTATGTTCAAGTTAAGCATTGTTTTATTTAAGTATTGCTATTCACTGAGCTTGGCTCACTTCATGTTACGTATGTTCTGTAGGTATCCTACCTGAAGGTCAGTCTTAACCTGTGGGATCCACTCTTTTTGGTGTCAACCCCGGAGAGTCCAGGCACTTAAGTAAAGACAGCCATTCTATGGAGTTTTATTGAGCTTTTGGTTTATACCTTGATTACCTACCTAAGGTTGAAGTGTATATAATCCTTTTTCTTTTTACTATTTTTGTTGTGCCCAATTATGGGGGCTGAGTCTATATATGTATATGTTTATAACTAAATTTTCCGAGGCATACTACTACGTATTTGTTTGCATTATGTTCAGCTTATGATCCTGGCATAATTCAGGTCGCTCAATGGATATAGTTTTCTTTTATATGTTCGTTTATATTGTCAAATGCTTCCGTTCAGGCCCCATATGTTATGTATGTCAGGTTAAGAGTCCGGTTGAATAGGTCATGCCCAAACTTTTAGGGGCAAGTCTGGGGTGTGACAAGTGGTATCAGAGCACGAGTTGCTACCTCACACACGAGTCCATTGAGCTTTAGGATGTCTAGAAAATATTTAGGCATCATGCATGACATCCTTAGTGCATATGAAAGAACTTGGTGGCAACGTTAAATGTTCTACCTGCTAACTCTGATGACTACCATCTATATCTGTTTTATGTCCTTTTATTGCCTCTGTTTATCTTATATAGGCTGGTGAAGAATGCAAGACATGTAATGTGAATATTGCACTGCGGAAGCGTGGTAAGGATTTGAACTGATCGGTAAGAATTAATTGAAATTTATATTATGAGTTCATGGTTATCTGTAGGAATAATGATAGTATGGTTGGGCTTTTCGCATTTGTTTAATTTTAACACTAAGGGAATTATATATAAATTATTTTAATTACCGCCCACTTCTGATAGGAAATTATTGATGGTGCCTAATGAGTATGGTTTAAGCGTAATTGGGATATAATTGTGGGAGTCTGTACTCTGTACTGAACTCCAATATTTATAAGATCGAAAGAAATGCTATATGTATGATACTCGTAGTTATGTTTTCTTGTCATAACCATGTCTAGATTTCGTGATTTTAAGAATTTATTGTGTTTGAATATTTTAATAAGATGTGTTTTGTGTAAGGATTGAAAATATGTTAAGAATGACCGATTCTAAGAAAAAGTCAGGCATGTGGTGACCCCCTAAAGTTGTGCAAGGGATTAAGTGATTGAGACTTTGCTTCTTAATCTTGAAAGCTTGTGTAAGCGATATGATTTTGTGAACTAAGGGAATTACCGAAGACTTCTGATAGGGAAGTATTGATGAGATCTAAGGATTAGTGTTTGTGTGTAACCGAAATTTGATTATGGGAATCTGTAATCATAATTCTGTCTGTACTCTGCCCTCTGTAATCTGTAATCTGTGATTTGAAACCTGAAATTTGAAATTGTACTTTGTTTTGTTTACGTTTCATCTGTAATCTGTAATCGGGATTTCTTATAAGAAATGGCCGAAGAATATGAAGAACCCCACCTATCTCATATGTCTGCATGTATGACACCCGTAAAAGGGGAGTTAAGGACTACCGTGAAAACAAATCGAATGAGGGGGATCTGATAATTTGACGTAAGAACGAAAACCCCGCCTATGTGTATCAAGAATTGAGAAATCGTCTCTCTAATATATTCCTGATTAATTGAACGTGATTTTGAATTTGATTCTGGCTTTATTTTTGGATGGCTCCCTACACTTGAGAAGATAGTTACCTTATATGTTTTTATGGCTCATATCCAAACTTAGGATATTCTGATTAAGTGTCTCATGGCGCACTTACAGGAAATTTCAAAAGTGTATGATGCATTATATGATAGGAATCTACCCACATAATTGATTTTTGTGACGATGATAGATAGTTTGGGTTACTAGCTTATCCCTAAGTGACTTATAATATGGGATTTATCAAGTAATGGAATTTGTATATGAACATAGTAAAGAACATATGGTGATTCGACTAGAGAAAAGCTTGGGTTAGAAAAGGGGTCTGAGAAGAAGGGTAAAGAAGATTCTTCAAGAGGGGGAGGATTAGAAGGTTTGAACTTAAGGTATGTAATTTAATTGTGTTGTCATGAATAGGAATTTTGGGTGTATGTGTATCATTTCTTTGATATGGGAGGTATATGGATATGATTGAGATGTGTTGGCGTTAAATTGAGTTAGAGTTCCATTTCTATTTCTTCTCTATACAAAATTATGCTTCTTATTGGTTTTGAATGATCTTATTGGAAACAAATCACCATGTTTATGGACTTGAGTTACACTTTGATATATATGTGTTATGAACTCTTTGGACATGAATTATGTGTTTAGAATTTAATTTATGATTGATCAACTCTTGTTTTCTCTTAAATCACATGATATTTGAAGCATAATTTGAGCAATTATAGATCCATTTTGAAGTTTCATGATGCCACCAAAAAGCCCCATTTTGAAGAATTTCGAACAGATTTTTTGGCAGATTCGCCGCACGTGCGGGGCTCACAGCCGCACGTGCGGCCCAAGGCAAAAATGTTGGGATGCTTCCTTTGACTTGTCCGACCCTCTAGGATGTGTGAAATGAGCATTTAAAATTGTTCCATTGTGCCTATCTGACCCTACCTACTGAGGATTTTATATCTTAAATATTCTACGATGGACTCGTGTAATCTTATCCTCCTTCTCGCAATAAGTATGAGATTACCCCGTGAATTGTTCGAACCAAAGTATGTGAATATCTAAAAAAGAATTGAACAATAATGTGAGACAGCTCTACTTTAAACATGTAAATCCGTGAAATATGATTTAAGTTGGTATTTGGAGTCTGTTAAAGATTTGATTTGAACTGATAAGTCTAATGCAGATGATGAGCAAAGAGGTTACTTGTGGACTTAACAAGTTTGATACATGACGATAGTTTGTGAAATGATTGAGAAATGTTATATGTCCAAAACGGAACTAAAATTGCGACTACCCCATACAAGTAGTGCCTCCAGATTTTTAATGCAAACACCACTGTAGCCAACTCCAAATCATGCGTAAGATAATTTCGCTCATATGGCTTCAACTGTCTAGACGCGTATGCCACTACCTTGCCTGTAATGACCCCAAAATGCGTATAAGAAATCACTTTTATTTATCTATGAGATGATGTGTTTGTATTTAATTATATCTATTAGAATTGGAGCATTATCAGTTGAGTTAAGGACTTAAAATTTGAATTACCGACCTTTATGGGTTCAAAAATCAAAATTGAGTGCTTGGGTATGTTAATGGGAATTTTTGGAATTATTTGGGAAAATTAAAAAATTAAATATAATT
Source organism: Camellia sinensis (assembly GCF_004153795.1). Classification (NCBI taxonomy): domain Eukaryota; kingdom Viridiplantae; phylum Streptophyta; class Magnoliopsida; order Ericales; family Theaceae; genus Camellia; species Camellia sinensis. Next base: position 2,650 of record NW_021038234.1, on the reverse strand, counting down.
TTTTAAATCAAATTAAAATAATTAAAAAAAATAAATAATTAATTAAAATAGTTAACTTGTCAAGATCATTATAAAATAACTTAAGAAGAAAAATAAAATACAAATAATAGAGAAAACAAAAGAATGAGGACATAAAAATGGTGACAAAACTCTACCCATAAATGCAATACTGGCCATTTTACAATTGACACGTGTTACATGTATGGTTCAACAACACCCCCAGCCAAAACGTGTTACGTAGAAATAGCGAGTACCGGATTTAATCACTTGAGAGAATGTAGTGAAGCTTTAAATAAACAGATTGCCAGAAAAAGAAGGCCTTGGATTTAATGCATTTAATTTGTTGCCATTTGTTTGGTTGTGTTTCCCTGCCTTTTTTTCATCTGATCAAAAAAAAAAAAAAACTTCAAAAGGAAAATTTTTCAACATAAATATTTATTATTTTTATTACTTTTTAGGCTAAGAGTCCAATCACATAACCTATAATATAAAATATTCAAATTAAATCTTTAATTATCATAATGCCGAAATTCATAAAAATAAATAATTCTTATATGAAAATATCCACTAAATCCAATAATTTAATCCACTAACAAAATAATAATCCAAGTACTTAAATCATAATCCTACTCTTGGCACTCCCATAAGTAAAAAAAACATGAAACCAATACAGTCTATACAAACCAAACTGTTTAAAAAATAAAAAATAAAAATGTAGTGATACTGTACGATTTACTGAGCTGATAAATAAAATAAAATAAAATAAAAGATTCCCTAGGTTTATTACCAAATAGGATACAATATTTTTCAAATTCTTAGAAACAAAAACACATATGGAGGCCATTATTGGCTAAAAACAACCCTTTATTGGCCAAAAACTGTCCGATTTATTGATTAATCCCCAAAAACTGTTTGACACAAAAATTTCGGATTTATTTAAGCTTGAACAGTATATAATACCACAAATTTGAACCAAAGTATGAATTTAAGAAATCAAACAGTACGATTAATACCACAAATTTGAACCAAAGTATGAATTTAAGAAATCAAACAGTACGATATCACAGTATGAATTTAAAAAATTAACTCATGAATTCTATAAGGGCCTTTTCGTTGAAATTGAACTCTACGAAATGTGGTTTAGATTTCCATACTTACCACATCTGTAAAATTAATTTAACTCCTAATAAAATTAATAAAATTCAAACTAATAATAGATTAATTTAAGTCCAAATAGATTAATTTTACAAACTAATAAAATTCAAATGTTATCGAATGTTACAAACTAATAAATTCGAATGTTATCAAAATGCTATACAAACTAATAAACATGTGTTTTATGCCATAAATAAAACTCAAACTAAGGCCTTGTTTGATTAACAGGTTAATAAAATAGTACCACTAATACTACCAATCAAACATGCCCCAAGTGTCATTCAAGGAGAAAAGAAAAGAAAAAGAAAACAAAAAACAAAGATTAATTTAGCTCCTATCTATGTTGGTTAAATTTAAAACATTAGATAAAAAGTCAAAAATTAATACAAAAAATAAACCCATTCAACACAAAAAAACATGCCCTAAGAGGCAAAGGAAGGTATGTTTATTTTCTTCTTCCAATTTTTCATTTTGTTTATTAAAAAAAATAAAAAAACGCCCTTTGTTTGGTTTCCTAGAAAGCAAAAACCCACTTCAATTTGTTAAGTAATTGGCACAGGTTTTGTTAGACATGGCTTCTTAGACATGGCTTCTCAATATATATATACATACTGGAATCATACATAAAGAGGGGGTTTGGAGTTTGGAATCATATATGCATACATATTGGAATCATATGTATAGATATATATACATCCATAATCATATATAAAAATAAAAATAAAAGATTAATTTACCTTGTTGAAAAAGGGAAAATGAAAGGAAACTTGGACTCATAAGTCGTATGACATGAATATGTGATTTATGTGATTGTATCAGTGTTGGCCATCTATCGATTGCTAATATTTTAGGCATTGTTCATGGTTGGTTTAGTGTATTTCTACTGGGCTGTGGCTCACCCTATATGGGAATATCATTTTCAGGTGCAGGTTGCATGCCACCTCCAAGGACATAGCTGGGAGGCTAGAGGCGGACATACTTTTGCCGCTTAACTTTTGATGTAATACATGTAACTTCAAGCCAAGGGCTTAATGTGTAAACGAGTTAGTGCTCTTTTGTTGTAACCAAGTGTTAACTTGGAAAGCTGTAAGCCCGTAGGGCATTTTGTTTTGATGTTAACATGTAATACCTATGTAATGGAACTCTATTGTATAAAAGAATGTGGCTAGTTCGTATGTCAACGCATGTCTTATTTGATGGGTTTAATGTTATTATTTTGAGGGCGTTACAAAAGAAAAAACAAAAAAAAAAGATTAATTTAACTCCTATCTATTTTGGTTAAATTTGTTTGCGAATAGGAAAATTAGCTAAAAAGCCAAAAACTAACACATAAAATCAACTCATTCTCTCTATTTAAAAAGCCATAAAAAATAAAATACAATTATAGACTTGTATCCAAAGATAGAAATATAAATACTAAAGAAAAATCAAAACTCAGTTTTGCATTTTCCCATTATTTGTAAATCAAATTCAAATGTTATCAAAATGCTATACA
>NW_021038232.1:0-16190 GCF_004153795.1 Camellia sinensis | reverse complement strand
AGCTGACATACCTGCCACGGCCTTGGCGTGAGCAATGCCCTGCTAGCGCCTTAGGCCGGCATTGCCATGTTCAGGATTTGCGGCGACATGGGCGGTTCGCGCGCCAGCGACGTTGTGAGAAGAGTCTGAGCTGAACCTTATGCATTAGAGAAGAAGAAGTTGAACAAGGTTTTCTATCAAAAGTTTATGTGTGAAATTGATCAGAAGGTTAGTTTTTTTTTTTTCGAGGGGGGGCGATGGAATGAAATTTGCCGTCAAGTAGACTGGGCTATAACTCTTTTATCCTAAGCCTGTAATTGAATATTAATCGGACAACACTCTGCTAGTATATATACCAAAAGTTATTTATCCAAGTAGTTCCTAGAAACGGTGTGTATGTAAAATTGATAATGAACAAAACCATTGGAATCAAAACTGAGGCAAAGGGTTTGTTTATGTATGAGCATTACTAATGTAAAGAATTAGAGGTTCAATAGAAGCATTTAGTAGATAGGGAAAATGTGAATTAGTGGTTATGAGCAAAGCTAGTGTGGTATCAGCCTAAAGAGTGTGTATGAGATATTATGATACTAGTTATGATTAAGCGTGGTGTGGTTAAGTCAAAGGGTGTTTGATGCTATGTTACGCTCACATGCGTCTGAATATTCGTGCAACTTATGATGACCCTTACAAGAGCTGTGAACATGAGTAATCACTCTCCGACCACACCAACTTACCAACACCGATCTCTTTCGCTCCTCCTTAAATTGGTGTGATAAGAGATAGGAGAACTCTTCTATGCTAAAAGATAATGCATATTCTCTGAGTGGAGCGAGTATCTTCTGATAATCCAAATGCAAGCGCGTCTGATAGCTCATAACCACACCACTGTTAGATCAATAACCTGAGTCATCATATTATCTCATAACCAGACACTGCTTTAGCTGATTAACCACAGCTAACTTTGCTCATAACCACTTAATTACATTATGTTTCCCTATCTACTGAAATTGCTGTTCTATCTTGAGAACGTCTAATTCTTCACATTAGTATTGTCATACATAAAACAAAACCTTTGGCCCTAGTTGTGTGATTTCCAATGGTTTTTGTAGTTATCAATTTGTACATACACACGTGTCTAGTAGAACTTTGGAAAGAATAACTTTTGGTATATTATAACTAGCAGGAGTGTGTGGCGATAATTGATTCAATTAAGGGCTTAGGATAAAAGAGTTATAGACCCAGTCTATTGAAGGAAATTTCATTCCATCGCCCGCCCCTCGAAAAAAAAAAATAACCTTCTGATCCAATTTCACAACATAAACTTTTTGATAGAAAACCTTGTTACAACTTCTTCTTCCTCTTAAAATGATAAGGTTCAGTAGAGCTTCTCACAACGTCGCTGGCAGCGAACCGCCCATGATCGCCGCAATCTGAACATGGCATGCCGGCTAAGGCCGTAGCAGGGCATGCAGCCAAGGCCTGCCATGGTAATGTCAGCCTGAAGCATGCTGGGGCAACGCTGACTGTGGCATGGGCGATGCTGGGCCATAGCCGTGGCGTGACAGTATTGGCCAAAGGTCGGCATGGCATGCTGGGCAACGCCTTGGCATGGCATGGCTGCATGGCATGCTGGGCCAACGCTTTAGCATGGCATGACTAGCCAAGGGGTAGTTGAGCCTGGCATACTGGCGAAAGGCGTGGCATTGCATGCTGGCACCAAGGCAGTGGGGCAGGCATATTGGCCAAGGCTAAGACATGGCATGCTCACCGAAGGCCGTGGCATGGCATGCTTCCAACGCTTTTGGCATGGCATTGCTGCGCAACGCCGCTTGGCGTGGCATGCAAGCCTTGGGGGACATGCTGGGGCAATGGTTATGGCATGGCATACCAGGCTAAGGCAGTGTATGGCATTGCTGGGCAATGTTGTGGCATAGCAATGCAAAACACGAGATTAAATTTCCATCCTTATTAATTCCTTCACCATTATTTTTCGTAAACAGTAGGGGTGATGGTGAAGAATCCATCCCAACCCGATGAACTCGACCAGCGCTGAGCTCGATCCGAATGTGTACGGGCATAAGCCATGCCACTACCTAGGCCAGCATCATTGCCATGCCACAGCATTGTCCCATCATGCCAGACCGATTGCCATTGCCACGACGTGGCCAGCATGCCAGTGGCGTTGCCGGCCTTGGCATACTAGGATCGCGTGGCATGGCATTTGGCGCCCAAGTCGTGCATGGGTATGTGCCGGCCGATGCATGCTAGCAACGCGTGTGGGCATGGCATGCTGGCTAAGGGCCGGTACCGTAGCAGAGCGGCCTTGGCCAGCATGCCATGCCATGGCGGTTGCCCAAGCATTGCCTGAGGCCGGCATGCCACGCCAGTGCCACAGCCTTGGCCAGCATGCCAGTATGCCTGGTTGACCGCCAACTCAAAATCCAAACTACGACGCTTGTTTAACGTGCAAACGAACTTAAAAATATACGCTATTGGAGCTGAAATTACCGCGGTGCTGGCACCAGACTTGCCAGGCCGCTTTGGCAAGCATCCGCATGCCCCGCGCGTTGCCTAGGCATGCCGAGGCCGACTTGTTCATGGCTACTGCTTGGCTAGCATTGCCATGCCACGTATGCCAAGCACGCCCAGGCCGGCATTTCCAAGCACGCCCAGCGGCGATTGCCAAAGCATGCCCAGGCCGGCATGCCGATGGCATGTCCACTTATCTTAGGGTAACATTAATATCTTAGGTGTAAGAGTATTATCTTACGGTAGTAAGGGGAAAATGTGGCGTGCGATGGGGCATAGAAGGCCCGAAGGCCGTGGCATTGGGATGCTGGGCCTTGGCATGCCGTGGGCAATGGTTGTGGCATGGCATGCTGGCCGAAGGTCATGGCCATGGTATGTTGGCCTTGGCATGCGGCCACAAGGCGGGTGCAAGGCCGGGCATGCCATGCCACGGCCTGGGCCGACACGCCATCATGCCATCACTCGGCGCCGGCATCCTGTGTAACATCTTTTTACGACTCTGGCACTGCACAAGCCCGACCGACAGAGTTCCGGCACGGTCAGAGGCAGGCCACGACCTTAGCCCGCAACGACCAATTGTTTGTTTTTCCTCGACCTAGTTTAAAGGCTATGGATCAACTTTTTGAATTTCCGCTAGTGTCAACAAGTGGTGTACATTCCATTTCTGTTTATGTGTGTGGACAAGGGGGCCGATGAATAATGGCCAAGTTGCTCAAAGTAGTGACAAATTTCGATATTTAACTGCTCAATCTGATTACATGGGTTTATTTTAAGATTAAATTTTGTTAAGAAAATATTAAATTAAATGGGAAAATTGTGCCACCTTCTAAGGAAAATGGAATAAACATCAGATTTGTGACACTTTAATATAATACTAAAATAAATTTCAAATAGTGTGACGAAAATTAACAAAGAAAACCAATATCACCGGTTATGCGAAGAAATTGAGATAGGTTTCAAAACATTTCCAACAAAGGTAAAAATAAAAATAAAAAAAAACTCTAAAAGGAACCGGTGAGAATATTATTAAGACGAAAAAGAGAATGATGAAAGGAAAAGTACCCCCAATGCATACTGTGTAGTATTAAAAAATTAGTTTTTACTCCCTTAGATTTCTCCGTGGTCTTTTTGCCTGTGCTCAGGATGTTCCGATGTGAACATTTGGACACTGGGAGGTTGCCCAGTCACCATGTGCCTTCGGCAGATAAACCCCAACCAAAGTCAGGCCAAGCTAGTAGTATAATCTTTGGGGTCTTGGCCAAGCCGGATGTCGCACAAGTAATCATGGGGCTCGTCGTGCCTGGCTTTGATTGTGAACAATCCTATGAAAGCTACAAATCAGGGCTAGCGCATAGGCTTCTTGCTGATATGGCTCCTCTTTGCTGTGGAATTTAACAATCCCACAAAAGCAGCGAGCAGGGCTGAGTGAGTAGTTCTGTCGGAGTCTTGAATGCTGTCCCCAGATGGATTTTTCAGAATGGATTGTTGGGATAGTGGAGCTCGTCCCAAATCCGAGCTTTTCCCCTTTCAATTTCACCTATCACCCTATTCATTTCACTTTTAGGAAAAATCAAGGTTCCGACTGGAAGAACATCCACAAACTGATTCTGTTCGTTAGTTTTTTGGCAGATGTAATCCCAATTTAGGTTTTAATAGTTAGCATACCAACCAGGTGGACGACACTATTACACTTGTTCCCATAGTCTTTTTCCCAACTTGGATTGACACAATGTGGCGCGAGGCGAGTCGTGTTCGCGATAAGTTGCTACTTACACCCTAGGAAGATTCGAAGCACTATCTTTTCCGACAACGTAGACATCGTACCAAAACGCTTTGAACCAGCTAACATTACCCCACAATGGAAGTAAACATGCGTGCAGATAATTATAATCTTTGCTGAAAATAACAGGGGCGCTCACAAAGAGCACTGTATTACAAAACATATAGTGATACGAGCCCCATGGAGGAACAGGTAGTCCCTCTGTTAATAATAGTCAGCAGATGGAATGCTATGGGCGTGTAATGTAGGGCTGCAATGATGTTTTTTTTTTATTACAGGTGCAAGGAGTGGTCCAGTGATATCTCTTCATCCCAAATGCTTTATTTATGGGTGGGAATGTAGATTGCTGGAGGGACTCTAACTTTTTTTTATATAAAAAAAAAAATTTCTCATACCAATAGAAACATACACTTTGTCATCTTTTCCTAGCTACTGCGAGATAAAAATAGTCACAATCGTTATTACATTTAATCAGAATTTTGTTTTTTCTTACGAAGAAGCCAAACAAAGCAAAAACAGAAAAGAAAAAAAAAAAAATCATAAATCCCATTGCATTACAAATTGTTTTCATTCGATCTAAAAAAGTCAAAAAGTGTCAAACTAAAATAACAAATGTGTGTTACACAAACAAAGGTTTGGAATACATAATTAAAGCTCGTTTGGTGAACAACTCTATTAGGTAAAAAAAAAAAAATCAAAAAATAAAAAAAAACTAGTAGTTGTTTTTGAGATTACTCTTTATTAAGATCGTTTTACCAAAAACAGCACGATAGAATAAGAATATCAAATAAAAAAATGAAATATAACCTATACTATATTAATATGAGATTTGTTAGTTTTGTGTAGATCCTGTTTAATAACTTTGGACTTTTACACTGAAGAAATTGAGGTTACCGAAACCAACGAAGCGGTCTTAAGATATAGATAAAGTAACTAGGTCCCGAATCTCGTCTGATTCATGATCATCGGCTGTTGAATTCATGATAAACTTAACCGGGCTGCTAATGTCTGGCTGAAATGATATACGGGGCTAAGCGGTGCTAATGTAAAAACCCCAAGGTCAATTTTTATTTGATGTGGAAAGCCGTATGGTATATACTTTTTCAAGAAGTTTTGTATTATACAGTATATATAATTAAAAAAATATATGAATTTATATTTTTGAGTTATAACTAAGAATAAAAATAAGATAAAATAAAATCATTACCAAACGTTAAAATGAGCATAATCAAATACAAATCATAATAAAAATGGCAAAATAACTAAGAAGACAGCACAGACATAATTAAGCAAGTGAGGACAACACTATAGTTAAAAGGAAAAAAAAAGGGTGTATTGTAGGAATTCTGATACTCGCACAATGGTCACTATTTAGATGCAGGGAGTAGAATACATTCAGAGTATTGGTTTTGCATTAGAAATATAGATGAAACTAAGCCACAATGTGATTCATTTCCCAAGGTTAAACAACAAAATCAAGTTCTCATATTTATGACTAAAAAAATAAATGGGCCCAAAAATCAAATTACACCAAAAGATAGAGATGGTATATGCTCATTTGCTATATAATGTCCATGATTCATTCCTACTTACCATTTCCAAACTCGATTCTAACGTGATACCTTCACACTAGACACATCTCATGTCTCAACTATCTGCCATTAATTATTAGTTAATACATAATAAGAGTCTCATGTCTTTCGAAGTTAATTTTTATGTAGATCATTCCATCTAGTTGGATACATGTAAAACGGGTAGCTCATTCCCTTCAACTAGTCAAAATTGCATTTTTGATTAGAGTAAATTAAAGCTTTTTAATGAACTAATGTCGGCGAAAGCATTTCATTTCGTAATTTCGTTTCGAGACTACCGAATAGAGTATTTTTTTTTATTGCCCTCATTACTATCTAACAAACATTGTTGCTGGCAAAGTGAGGGAAACAAGATTTGAGCAATACCAAAACAGGAGCTTAGGTTTTACCTGGTAAACAACCGATGAACATGCGACCATAGTTCTCAGACTTTGGTGCATTAATCAATTACTTAGGTTTACTAGCAGGCTATGGATTTGGAAAGTCAGCGCGTAATGACAAAATTGTGATTGTGAAAAGAAAGAAAGTTAAGTGAAGGGTTTGCTTTCATTGGAAGAAATTGCATTTGCCCCTCATATCTTGGTATTTTTTTATTTAAACTTTTAAAGGTTTTTTTATTTATTTTAATGATATCGACTTTAGTTTTTGATGTTTTTAACTTATTTTTTTTTTAAACTTTACTGTTAAAACCTAATGTAACCGAAATTAGATTAAAAAAAAAAAAGTTTGATGCGATTAACTAATTTCGTGGTATAAAGGAATTAGGTTTTTTTATAAAACTTCCACCTTTCAATACAATTTAAAATTCTAAGATAATTTAATATAATTTTTATGTCATCACTAACGTTGTCATCAGATGCACACAAAGATTTTTTTTGTCAATTGAGGTAAAAATTAAAATATGAGAATAAAAGGATTTTTTTTTTTAAGGTCCCTCGTATTAAGATGTGTATAGCATAAAGGACAGTCTAATATTTCATAATGCCTTTAAGGTCCCTCAAGTTTGATCCAGAAAAAATTGGTATCCAGAGAAAATTAGTTCAGGAGAAAATTTACGTGCACAAAGGAAAAATTGGTCCAGAGGAGAATTCTGGGAAAGAATTCTTTGGACATTGCCAGAAGAGAAATTTTCCAGACGACGTAGCAATCCTTTCTTCACAGCAAACCTTTAGCTCTTGCTGGGAAAGTCCAGAGAAAAGTTTGGAAAAGAAAGAGGTTGCACTTGTTGGGGAAGAGATGGTGGGAAGAAGGGCGTTGATGGAGGACAGAAAGTGCATTTACGAACATCGAGCTCATGTACCGAGCGAAAAAAAAATAAGAAAATAAACAAGCAATAACATCAGTGGGATTTGCAGACTTAAGAAGCAGCAACTATTTGAAGGAATGAAAATTCAAACCAGATAGAAAAATCAAAGAAAGAAGTTGAAACGAGAGAAAATTCAAGGATAACCAGAGAAATAATTACCAAAATGTCAGAGGAAAATCCCAAAGGTATTCTGAAATCCAAAGAACTCTGGTTCCAAAGAAAAAGTTGAAACGTAGAGTAGAAAAGTTCAAGCGGCCTAATCGCAGGAAAAAATTACCAAATTCAGAGAAGAATTCAAACGTAACTCCAGGAAATGTCGAAAGTCTACTGGTGTATATAAATAGCGCATATGCAAACAGTTCAGAGTGTAAATATATGAAAACACCACTTTTGCGTTTTGAAAAACAGAAAAAATATAGAAAAATTAAAACATTGTGTAAATAATTACATTAGAAAAAAAAATGAAAAAGGAAAAAAACATATGTTGCAGTGACACAAAAAACAAGAGACTTGTTTTCTTGTTACCAACCTGCGTATCGCAACGGAAATGCTGGAACAAGCCGAGCAGCAGGCAATGGCTATGCAAGTTCGTAGAATCGCTAAGGATATCGGGGTAACTAACGGATTCGATCGGCGGAAGTATCGTATCGCGAGAGTATCGATCGGAACGCATCGGATCGGGTGTCGCGGTTGGTGAAATTTTAAAAATTCATTTCAAAGGTTTTTCAACATTTTTACTTTCCCCGTACCGGTCGCCGAACCGGTGAGTATCGGCCCGTTCGCGGCTTGTGTAAACGCTTACAGGCCCGTGGAGTACGGTACCGGGACTCCGGCCGATACTCCTGGCCGATGTTTAACTCAGTGTATATCCGCGCTGTATCGCATGCGCGGCACCCTATTTTTCCGGATACTATCGGCCGATACGTAGCGTATCGCCGATATTTAGAAAACTATGAAATGCTTGTAAAGAAGTTCACATGTCGAAATCAATCTGTCTTCAAAAGCTCTTCAACAATCTCGATTGCGTTATGCTTAAGAACGTCCATAAGCAACAGCGAGCAATTCCTGTTGTACTTATTCGACGGCTAGGCAATCACCGGGCAGTGAGAATTTCTTAAAATACTAACATTTTTCCTGAAAGTCTTCTCAATTCCAGTAACTAACATCTGAGCAGCAGTTCTCATGCTCCGACCGTCGGACCAACTCCTTCGGCCTTCGACGGTTTCTTAAATTGCATTCGCAGAGCTCGTCTCGCTGCAGTCAGAGTCTCTGTCTTTTACTCTACAAGCCTCGATTAATGCAGCTGATGAACTTCTCGCTTGATCTGCAAGAGCTTTTCCTTGTGCGCGCACCGCCTCGTCTCGTTGCCTCCCACTCTGCATCGCGCTTCTTGATTGCTTCGGTGAGCTAGGGCTTTGAGACGATTGAAACACGACTTGCAGGTTTGGATTTGTATTCTCCGCCGATTCGCGAGCCTGACGCTCGCGATCAAGCTCCGCGGAGAACCTCCAATCCGAGTCTGTCGATATTGCTTTCGATTCTTGAAGACGAGCCTATCCAACTCTACAGCCTTCGGCTCGCTCGTGCTGCTTTGCCCATCGTCTTCTCTCTAGGTTTGGAGAGAGAGGGAAGTGCTGCTCCGAGTAAGAGGAGAGAAGATTAAAGAGTCAAATTTCTTTGATATAGTGTTATGGACCTTGGACATCAAAAATAATTTTGTGGATGCTCTTTCCGATTACGAGAAGAAAGTGGAGGAAGGACCCTAGAGTTAAATTTCTCTAAATAAATAAAATGAAAATAAGAAAAACTTCAATAGTTGAATGTAAAGGAAAATAGCCAAACATAAAATAAATCTTTGCTAGCGCCCTAGGCCCATATATTTGAAAGGACGACTTCAGTTTTTTTAAGGAATAAAGTCACAAGGCCCATGACAGAAAATTTCCATGTGGTTGTTGAAAGGGGGAAGATAAAGGAAAATGACTTGAAGTTTACTTTTCAAAATAAAAACAAAAAAGTTGTCATTTTGGAGAAAAACACAATGATGTCTTTTATAATTAAAAAAAAATGAATATAGATTTAAGTTTGAATCATAATTGGAATATAGTAATATAGTATATATGCATTAATTGAAATACAGCATGAGACATAACTAAAAAAATTTATGAGTTATAAATTAAAATTAATATTATAACTAAAAAAAAAATAAAAAATATTATAACAAAAAAAATAAAATTACATAAACTAAAGGGCACTATAGTATATTAATTTATTATTTGAGAGTGTAGATGTAGAATTTCCCATTTTGGAAAGACATAGTAGCCTTATGAGTTACTGGGTTGAATCTCTCGTGTCAGCCTAAGCATGCTGGGCAACGCTGTGGCATGGCATGCTGGCCATAGCCGTGGCGTGACATATTGGCCAAGGTCGTGGCATGGCATGCTGGGCAACGCCTTGGCATGGCATGCTGGCATGGCATGCTGGCCAACGCTTTAGCATGGCATACTAGCCAAGGTAGTAGCCTGGCATACTGGCGAAGGCGGTGGCATGGCATGCTGGCCAAGGCAGTGGCATGGCATATTGGCCAAGGCTAAGACATGGCATGCTCACCAAGGCCGTGGCATGGCATGCTTGCCAACGCTTTGGCATGGCATGCTGCGCAACGCCGTGGCGTGGCATGCAAGCCTTGGCATGCTGGGCAATGTTATGGCATGGCATACCAGCTAAGGCAGTGGTATGGCATGCTGGGCAATGTTGTGGCATAGCATGCAAACACAATTAATTTCCATCCTTATTAATTTCCTTCACCATTATTTTCGTAACAGCTAGGGGTGTGTGAAAATCCATCCAACCCGATGAACTCGACCAGCCTGACTCGATCCGAATGTGTACGGCATACCATGCCACTACCTAGGCCAGCATGCCATGCCACAGCAAAAGGGGCTAAAAATATGAACATTTACAGTAGATGGAAAGCCCCAAATCAATATACAAACATGCTCAAAATGCAACGCAAGATATAGGCCAACAAAGGGGTATAACATGAAGTATGCAAAATAAACCCCAAACAAAACAATATTCTCAATGAAACATGACAAGGGGGTCAAAATATGGCCACTTTCAGTTCTGATCATGGCCGAAAAACAAAAACAAAATAGGCTAAAAAAACATGCAAAAATGAGGGGGAAAGAGGGCTATAATGGTAGGTGGCATATAGAAACATCAAATGGTGATGAGCCCTTCAACAATGTTGAAGAAGGGATCAAAATAAGTACACTTACAGTTTATAACATGCCTCAAAACAGATCACACACAAGCCAAAAATATCATGCAAGAAAGATGGCATACAAGAGGGTAATGAAGCAAGTGCAACAAGGAGGTCCCAAATAGGGTAAGACCCTTAATGAAAGATGAAAATAATCTCAAAATATGGCCACTTTAAGTTTTGGTCGGAGCTCAAATGTATAAGCAAGAAGGGGTAAGATATAGACCAAGAAAATAGCAAAAAAGGGAAAAACGAGACTCACCCTTGAAGACTAGTCTTTAGCAACCTCTTGGCTTGAGAAAAAGATGCTCCTTGCCTCTGGAAATGACCTCCAAACTGCTGGTATAGAGTGGTGGTGGTGGTGCTAGGTGGTGGTGAAGGAATGGTGAAGAAATGGTGTAGGGGACTTGGAGTTTTGATGGTTGGAATATAGAGAGAGAGAGATATATAATATAGGAGCTCTAAACAAAAATTTCTAACCCTTTAATCTGAAGGGGAGGGGCTGCATATATAGGCAAAAGGGGTAAGGCAACAAATGCCACTCTTCCAGAGCATGGCAAGGAATGGAACATGGTATGCAAACATGCAAATTTTAGTGGCGAAATATGATGCAAAACAGCCCCGAATCATGGAAACATGGCACCCGATGCATGAAATGGTACCCGAAATGCAAAATTAGGCATACACAATGACCTATAGCTGTACAAAGCATGCATTATTTGATCATGAAGCATGAAGAAAGATTCAAGGCAGTCCCAAAAAAAGCATGTTTACAGTTTTAATCAAGGCCAAACAATGAACACAAATAGGGCTAAACCAATATGCAAAAATGGCCCTAAATGTGAGATAAAGAAGCAAGTGATAGGAGGAGATCTCAAACAGCAAAAGGTCCTCAATGAAACATGAAAAGGACCTCAAAATATGACTATCTTAAGTTCAGGTCGGAGCCCAAAAATGCAGAATGAAGGTTCGGGAGCCAAAACACGCAATTCGGGGCCCCGAAAGTGGGCTGTTAGGCACCGGAAGTAGTGTCCGACCACGAAGTTGGTCTCTCGGACCACAGTGTCCCTCAAAAGGGAGGAAATAAGGTGTGTACCAAAAACCGGAGCAAACGGAGGTGGTTAAGCGGTCCCGAACCGAGGCACACGGCCAACGACTAAGAAAAACCAGAAACCGGGCTCCAAACGGGCAAAATGGCCTACGACCACGAAACGTAGCCTACGGCCACTGAGAGATGATCTACGAGACCTCTCCCTCCCTTCGGGAAGAGAAAACAGAGCCTGGTTCACAAACCGAGGCAAAGCACAAAAGAGTCCGGAAGTCCGGAGGCAAGGCTCGCAACCGAGACTCTGAAACCTCTGAACGAGCACGATATGCAATATCACCAAGCGCTCAATCGGTGACGTCTGAGTCTTAAAGTCGGTCAAAAATGGGGTGTCTACATGAAGCTTGCCTGAATCCGAGCGTTTTCCCTTCCTAATTTCACCATCACCCTTCTCATCACTTTTAGTAAAATCAAGTCCACTGTGAAGACATTCACAAACTACTCTCTCGTAGTTTTTGGAAAATAATCCCAATTTAGGTTTAATAGTACATACCAACAGGGGACGACTATACTTGTCCAATGTATCTTTTTCAACTTGGATGCCCTGAGGAGGTGCTCGGAAAGTTCTAGCATACACAGGAGAGATTTGAAGATCTTCCAGACGTACAGCGTGCAAGGCTTTGCACCCAGCTACATTACCCACAATGGAAGTAAACATGTTAGTAATATAATATTCTCAAAACAAGGTCTAAAGCATGTGTTACAAAAGCAATATATTGATAAGAGCAATGAGGAAGAGGAAGTAGTCCCTCTGTAATAATAGTTGCAGATGGGAATGCTATGGTGCAATGTTTAGGGCTGGCAACGATTTTTTTTAATTACAGGTGCAAGAGTGAGTCCAGTGATACCTCTTCTAGTCCAAATCTTTATTTATAGGTGAATGTAGATGGCTGGGAGGGACTTAAATTTTTTTTATTTTCCTCATACAATAAAATACACTTCGTCATTTTCTAGGAAGCTAATAAGATAAAATATCACATATTACACATCAATTAATTATTTTCTCTTACAACCATCTATTAAACTACAAGAAAAAAAAAAAATCACCAATCATTGCAAAACAATTTTTTTTCATCTCATAAAATAGTAAAAAATAATCAACTAAAATAACAAAGTTCTCCAACACAGCTTAATACAATAATTAAAGTCTGTTTAAAAAACAGATCTATTAGGTAAAAAAAAAAATTAAAAAAAAAAAAAAAAAAAATAAAAAAAAAAAGAGAGAAAATAAAATTACTATATTATATATATAATATTTTGATTTTGTGACCTGTTTAATAAACTTTATGGACTTTTAGACTTGAAAAATAGACATTACCAAACCAACGAACCTAATGTAAAGTACTAGAGTCCCATACTTGTCTGAATTCACATTGTCTCGGCTTTACATTCATGATAAACTTAACGGTCCCAGCGCAATGTGTGACTACAAATCAATTAAGGGTTGTCGAGGTCAAAAATTGTGGGATCGTCAAGTACTTTCCAAACTTAGCAGGGGCTTTGCTATGTCTTCTGAATGATATATGGCTTGCACGGCTGCTTAATGGAAAACCTAAGGCTTTCAGAAATGTTGATAGATGATGAGGGACCAAAGGGTGCTTAACCCTGATATGTATAGTGTATCTATAAAAACGAGCAAAGTGCACTCCGAGATATATATAAAACTTTAGGCAAAAGTATCAACATAGGTGAGTATATACATATATTATAATTTAAAAAAAATAATATTAGTTTCATATATTTTGAATCATAATTAAATATAGAGAAAATAAATGAAAAGGTAAAAATCATATAAGTGACACGTATAGGCAAAGTGGCAGGGTCAACAAGGAGGCCAGCATATGACACAAATAGGAAGTAAACATGATGCGAAAGTTAAATTAAGGTGCCATAATTGTACACAGAAATAAACAAAAACTGATGTATTTAAATTACAATGGAATGTTATTACCACTGATAAGGGAATGTATTGTAGAATTCTTGGAATATCATCTCAGTGTGAGATATTAGTGCTATACGCTCGATGAATCAGTGATGTGTTCAGTCCGAATAACTTTTAGAGATCAGCAGCCAAATTTGGGATGTTTGGCTTCCCCACTCTAAAATGCACACTCGAAAACAGGCAATGTGTCATACGCATAGATCTCTGAGAAATATGTCACCTTTCTCATTTTCCTCAAGTACACTAAAAAAAGGATAATGACAACAAAACCGTACAATTGACAAATTTGGCAACACCGTTGAGAGTGGGTCAGCATTGCGTTATAGGTGAGTAGGGTTTGATACCAAGTTCATTTTTGCACTTGACTGAACTGTATTTGATTGGTACTTGGTATATCATAACCTACATACCAATATTAATAACGTAGAGCTGAACAACAGCCACAGACTCATAATAATATAACCTAATAAATGTGTATAATTGCGATATCGTAACCGGCTCCTCCTCAACCTTCTACTACAGCGCAAGGTCATTAAAATACCTGCTAAACAGGTCACTTTTTATAGTTAGGAAGCTTAAATCGTAATTTTTACGCTAATAAAATATATAACTCAAGTTTGAGGTCTATTATATCCGATACTCTTAGATCTACATAAACATATATATTGATGGTTCTCAGGGGTAAATGATTTCAATAAAGAGATATCTAGCGAAGCATCTAATAGGTTATATAACCACTCCTATAAGTGTACCAAACCTGTACCATACACACATAGGTGTGTAGTACAATAACAGAGTCCAGACTCACACTATTTCATGGTATGACAGATACCATTTTATCAGACCAGAAGACACTTTTCAGTCAAGAGATATTAAATGCCCACCTACACCACTCAATTTGATGATCCATTATTAGCGAGTATGATTACTCACTCTTTAGCTCTCAGTTCACTAGAATTTTCTCGACGTCATACCAAACGGTAATCTTGATCATTAAGCACCAATGCATGCAGTCTCAGTGACATGAATAATGTAATTACCAAAACCTATCCTCCTAATCAACTGTAAGACATGGTGCATAAATCGTAATTATACAAGTACTATGTGCTCAACTCCAACACTAGCTGCAACAAAATCTTTCTACATAACCAACACCTTTTCATCATAACTAATAATTCAGGTAACTCACACACTCTCTCTCATAATAGCAGGACTAATCATTCGACATCTCATAAACTACTAGTGCGGCACAAGAAAATCTACCCCCAATCTAAACCACAATCGTCCATAACCACGGAAAACCATGTATCGCACTAATTAAGTGGTGAGTTACAATTATATCCTAAGATCACATATCTCATAGTTAATCTATAAAGATTAGATACTCCCCGTCATTAATCTCACATACTACCACCTTATATTTGTAACTCTTGTGGACACAAGAGTATACATAGGTGTTTCTTAAACGCCAACTACATCAGACATTCATCTTATAATTTCCCTTTCTTGCTACTAACCACTCACTTTTGATCATAACCAACATCGATCAAGTACTGCTTCAATAACTACTAGTCATCAACTATCTAAATAGTAATACAATCACACCTGGTTCGCCAACGGAATGAACACAGAGTATATAGAGCATAGAACGTAGAAGAAAGAAGAGTCTTAGAGACCAAATTTAGTGGCTCCAAACAAAGTAGAGATTGAGAATGAACGAAGAGGTAAGAAATGACATAGCTAGAAAGCTGGAGAGCCCAATGAGCGAAGGGATAATTACGATGTGGGAAGAACTTGAGAGCAATGAACTATTTCGCTGATGTTGGCAAATGAGAGGCAGAGAGAGATAAACTGAAACAAAAAGAGCAGCACCAGAGCGATGGACGTGTGAGAAGATGAGAGAGATAAAGAGAAGAAAGCATTGGACGGAGAGACACAGAGAAGAAAGAGAGAAGGAAAACAGAACAGAGAAGGAGTGATGAATGATGAAGTGAGAGATAGAAAAGAGAAAGAGGTGGAACAGAGAGTCAATAGATAGAGAATAGATAGAAAGAAGGGAGACAGACACGCACAAAAAAGAGTTTCTTTGAGCTGACTGGAGCTGCAGTGACAATATAGAGATAAGAGAGATAGTACGCACAACGAGAGACATGATAAGAGAGAGGAAAAGAGAGAGAACAGACAGGTCATGGATTTGCAACAGTAACACCCTACAACAAGAAGATGAATTTCGAATGAGATGTGAGGATGAGAAATGGATGGAAGGAGAAACACAAGACCGAGAGGAGAATAAAGATCGCATTAGAGAAATATGACGCCTAACTGTCCTGTCTAAGGTATAACCAAAATCTGAACGCCATCCAGCTGCAGTACCATTACTACAGCCGCACTGCAGATCGACACATCCAGCGATTTCCTAGAGAGAGTTAAATGATGACGCGAGACGTTAAGAGGTTTTGTATATCTTTTATTATTTTTTCTTTTTGTAACAGGAAAAATACCATTGCATTTTATTTAAACCCATTTTCCTGAACTATAACTTGTCTGAGTGAGTTAATGGACTGAAACCGGTCTCAAAGCCAGGCCTAATTCATGAGAGGTAATGCACTTAACCCTCCAAAGATGTAATATCTCCAATACCATTAAGTTAGTGTACCATAATGATAATAGATTACTCTGTTTTTAAACTTTT